>JAPYYV010007979.1:0-14589 GCA_030522625.1 Copidosoma aretas | reverse complement strand
ACATGGGCAAGAACATTATACCTGAAACCAGGTGGACTCGACACGTGTATCTGAGTGAACCCCCTCCAGGTACCACGCAGCAGAGGTACAAGCTCGCCTTGCTGCGAGAGTCGCCCGCATCTGTCCATACCACTACACATACACTTTAACGCGAACAATTTTATCACCCTAGATACTGAAAAATGGCAGATATTATACCGATTTTTAAAGGTGGTGATAGGCATGAGGCTACTAATTACAGGCCAATATCTTTAATCTCAAATTTCGCGAAATTTTTCGAAAAACTAATCTATCACTGATTAAACAATTTTCTCTTTTTTAACAAATTAATATCTAATAAGCAGTGTGAATTTCAAAAGAATAAAGGATGTACTGATGCTTTTGCTTCATTAAATGACTATATAAATACTAAACTTAATATGTCAAAACCAACTACAATAGCATTATTAGATGTAATTAAAGTGTTTGACTGTGTTGATCATGAACTGTTATTAAACAAACTTGAAAATTGTGGGATAAGAGGAATAACACTGAAACTGTTTGAAAGCTATCTTCGAGAGAGGTTTATTAGAACTATTATTGATAACACTACTAGTGACTAAGAAATTGTTAATATAGGAGTCCCCCATACCTATCAAGGCACTATACTCGGCCCAGTGCTGTTTCTTGTGTACATAAATTCATTGCTTATACAAGTTAAGGGAATCACTTCTTTTGTGCTGACACGGCCGTATTTTGTACCTCAAACTCTTGGACCCATTAAAAGAAGTATTAACAGATAAATTTCACGTGATATTATATTGGTTCTATGTAAATAAATTAGCCTCTAACATTGATAAAACTTCAATTATGACTTTTGGTGAATATAATGACTCAGTACGGCGCGGCATCTTAGTCTGGAGATCTGCATATCAAAATGTTTTGGGCCCTTTAAAATCATAACAGAAGAGAATCATAAAAAATATTTTTCATAGTAAATATGATCACACAAGC
Source organism: Copidosoma aretas (assembly GCA_030522625.1). NCBI lineage: Eukaryota > Metazoa > Arthropoda > Insecta > Hymenoptera > Encyrtidae > Copidosoma > Copidosoma aretas. The sequence goes on along the minus strand of JAPYYV010007979.1, from coordinate 13,596 downwards.
CATGAATTAAAACCACTTGAATAACAGCAAGCTTATAATTATTGTCTAATACACGAATATAGAACATTGCAGGATATGTACTTGACTGGCATAAGTAAAACTAGAAACAAAAGTATCCCTCTTACGAATAGTAGTTTACATAGTGGAAAATTTTGTTACAAATATATATCTATTACACTATTCAATTAATTGCCTCATACACTAAAAGTTTTGAGAAACATAAGACGGAGAAGAGAAAAGAAATTTTTGAAACCCTGTGCTAAATATTATAAAGAACAACAAGTACAATTAAATAATTATTTTGCTTACATTCTATCTTTTGAAATGTTATAAAAAAAAATGTTTTCTGTCTCTTATTTAACTTTTTTTTGTATTCTTGGTTTAAAGTTTATATATAGTTTTCAGTATACCACTCCAGTGTACAGGCATACTTAGTGCCTCCTTGCTGGAATGTATGAGTTATAGTTCCAATAGTCTAGTAATAAAAATTTAATTACTCACTTAAGAAATTATATAGAAGAATGTTAACTGACAGTTACATTTATGTACATTATGTGGTTCATAAATAAATATCAGAAATCGAATATTGGCTCATACTTAAAAAAAATAAAAGAAATAAGGGTAAATCTAGCAATTTTAGCAATTTTGAAATCATCTTTATTTATTTCAAAAACTATACACTTAAACTAAAATACCTCGAAAACAACCTTATCTTAGAATTAAATGCATAATATGATAAAACATTCTAAATCTGGGTCGGTGTGCCACATTGAATCCGCTATTTTGATAAAAAAAAGCCTATAAAATTCGTGTTCAGCAACCTCAAAAATAGTATGAAAGCGTTTAAAAAGATAAAATAAACATTTACAACACATTCCGACAATTTATTTTTTAATTTTTTATTCAATTTACTGCATTACGGCCGCTATCTTAAAGCCACCATGTTAGATGTCAGAAAAAGAAACAAAGCATGTAGAAGTTGAAGTTCTTAGCTACATCTTCCATTTTGTTTAAAGTCTTTAAGTCGATTTTTGAGATTAACCGAGAATTCCCCATGTATAAATATGTATACATAAACATACACTCAAATATATACACCTACGCACGTGCACATATCTTTTTTTCTTCCCTCGCACCTTTTGCAGGTGCCCCCGTGCCTATCGTATTTTCTGTTCGGTTTCATAAGTGGAAAAAAAATACAACAAAATTAATTCAAAGAATATATATGATAATGCAAAGTAATAAGCTCAAAAAATTAGAGCAATATATATTACTAAAAGAATACGCTATCAAGATCTGCATGATCATGATAAGGCTGTAATTTAAAAAACACAGTCAAAACACAACTATAAATTGATGATGAAAACTAATTTTTATCCTACAGACTCATCAATAGATGGATAATAAAACAAAAATGTTAAAGTAAACATAAAAATAGCTTACAAAAGCGAGAATTTATATTTTTTAAGTATAGAAATAGTGCGAGTAAGCATAAAACAACAGTAAGGATACTAACTGATTGAAATATACGAACATTAAGTCAGTTTTATAAAGGTGGATAAATTGTTGTAGAAAATAATAACAGAAATAACATGGTCTAATGTAGAAAGACATATCGGAGTATATAATAATAAAAACAATAGATGGAGACTGTGATGCTGCCATATGTAATAGAAAATTCGGCGGTAGAACGTAAGAATTATTGTGGTCCATATTTTTTCCTATGTCGTTATTTACAAATGAAAGGAATAAGTATCCGTGGTAGGAAAAAATTCTATGAAATCAGGTGTCGAGCGCTCGAGACTGTTTTTTCACAAATATGATCTCGCATTTTGATGGAAGTAACTGCCACCTTCTCGTCGGTTTCCATCGAGTAATGCCTATAATACTGTTTACTTTTTTTTTAGTAAACTTATGTCTATAATTGAATTTACTATAATTGAACGAAAATTATTATCTTTATCAAATATTGACTTTGTACCTAAAGCGTTAGAATTTTACTTACAAATATTATGGGCATTAGCCAAGAGCAGTTGACAGGCGTGTGAGTGATGATCTCACCCTGTGATAGGGCAGTAGGACCGAGTCTGGGGAATCTGTATGGGCCGATGAGGAGCTTGGCTGGGGGGCGCCACATCGATGTTGGGTTGTATCTGTGTGGATGATGCACACAGGTATAATTATAGCATTGGTGAAGCGCTGCCGTCGCTCCATGTCGATCCGGCGGGATTCCTCCCTGACTGGGGGTAGCAGGTTAGCATCAAGAAAAGTGTTCCTTATCACTCCCTAACTATTATAAAGCCAAGCTATCCTTACTATCAAACTCAGCAAGGAAGCAATCAGTCCATTTCTGTATCCAGCCGGTGCTAGGGTATCCGGGCTCGAAGTCACTGCCTAAAAAGAATGGCATGACCGCGCCCGGCGTCTTACACTACTGTAGCCGACGGAAAACCCGTCGCCTTGCTAGGAGTACTAGAGACATGGAAATGAAACCGATCTAGTGGCAGCGGATCACCAAATGAATATTCTTGGTGTAGGCTGCGAGAACCCGCGCACTTAGGGACTAGTGAGGTGAGCGATCAACATTCCTAGTACGGTGGACCCCTCTGGGATCGGAGCAGAGTCTCTTGTGTGCGATTAACATGATACTTATGGATAACCAACTTCAAAACCAAGATCAAACCCAAACCCAAAGGCAGAACCAAAGCTATAACATAATGGACAATCGATCGAACCAAAGAAACCGGGGAAAAGATTATAAATTCGCGACGTGGAACGTTAGGACACTTTACAGAACAGGCGCGATAAAAGTAGTTAGCGAAATCCTTGATAAGTACAATATTGAAATCGCGGCTATACAAGAGGTTAGGATATCGGGGAAGGACAAATGACCGTAGGTGCATACATCTTTCTTCATGGCAAAAGCGTAATGGGCAATTTCTGAACGGGCTTTTCTATTAAAAGAACTGTCAACGAATATAAAAAATTTTAATTCAGTAAATAAGAGAATTTCATATTTACGTCTTAGTAACAAATGGTACAACTATACTCTTATCAATGCCCACGGGCCGACGGAAGAAAAGGACAATAATATTAAAGGAAGACTCTTCGCGGATTTGAAAAGAACATATGACGCAAGTCCTTCGTTTGATACTAAAATTATACTGGAGGATTTTAACGCGAAAATTGGCCAAGAAGATTTTTTTAGAACAATTATTGGAAAAGTGAGTCTCTACGAGCTGAGTAATGATAATGGCATCAGAGTCATCGAATTTGCAATATTAAAGAACCTTGTCGTCAAAAGTACCCAATCTAAACATCGCGTTATTCACAAAGCAACGTGGACGTCCCCAGACGGCGCGGCGTAACCGAGAATCAAATCGTTCATGTATTAACTGATAGGAGACATAGCTCTAACATTCTTGATGTCAGAGCTTATAGGGGGGTTGACTGCGATTTGGATCATTTCTTGGTAGTATCTAAAGTTAGGACGCGTCTAGCGGTAACTGAAAAGCAACACCCTTGCAAGTCTCAGAAAAAATTTGCACTAGAAAAACTGAAGACCCTAATAAACTCATCGAGTATCCACGAGAAATTGAAAGTCGCATAGATAATTGGATGGAGGGAGCGTTAGACTAGGACTCGACATAGATAAACAATGAGAAAGGATAAAAAACGTGATTAAGGAGGCGGGAGATAAGATAGTAGGGCACAAATCCCAGAAAAAAGATAAGCTGTGATTCAATGACGAATGCTAAAAACTAATAGAGGTGCGCGGAAAGGCCAACATTATATATCTCAACAATAAGATCAAAAGGACTCTAGCAAACTATAAAAATTGTAGAATAGTAGCAAGCAGGGTTGTAAGGAGAAGAAAACGTCAGTGGGAAAAAGTAAAATCTTAGACATAACGGAAAATTATAGGAAAAACAATACGCTTGACATGTATCAGGGGATAAATTCAAACCGGAAGGGGTAGCAGAGTCGAAACGTTTCTATTAAAGATGAAAATGGTAATATGATCGCGGATGAAGGGGAAACGTTAATGAGATGGAAAAATAATTTTAATGAATTACTTAATGTACATGCAAATAACCAAGGGGGAAACCTTGAATAGTTTCTTACGGCGAAAATGGAAATGAGGGAACCAACACTTGACGAAGTAGAGAACGCGATCGGTAAACTTAAAAACAACAAAGCAGCGGGGATAGACAGTATACCCGGATAACTTATTAAGGGAAGAGGCAAGCGGCTAAGTGCTAAAATACACGGCCTAATGAAACAAATGCGTAGGGAATGGACCGAATCAGTCATTATACCGATTTTTAAAAAAGGGGACTAATCCGTTTGCAATAACTACAGAGGTATCTAATTACTTTCGACCTGCTACAAAGTCTTATCTAATATTTTCCTGGACAGACTAATCCCATCCGCAGAAAATATCATCGGAGATTATCAATGTGAGTTTAGACGTAACCGATCGACTAGTGATCAAATGTTCACAATCAGACAAATAATTGAAAAACAGTGGGAGTATCACAAGCATTTTGGGCAACTTTTTATTGACTTCAAAAAAGCGTACGACTCAATTATCAAATCAGAAATGTATTATATTCTTGTATCCCTCAAGGTTCCAAAAAAACTAGTAGCTCTGATACGCGTCTGCAAGCAAGATAGCAGAGGAAGGGTTCGCGTTCAAAATAAACTTTCCGATCCATTTGATATACATGAGGGACTAAAACAAGGGGACGAGCTATCGTCATTACTGTTAATGTTATGTTACTAGAATACGTAATTCGCCATGTTCAGGAACATGAACGTGGGTTAACTTTAAATGGGACGACACAAATACTGGGATACGCTGTAGATTTAAGTATGCTTGGTGATAGCGAGGAAATGATAATACGGAACACGGCCAAATTGATCACGAAGGCCCGAGAAGGAGGATTTGAAATAAGTGAAGAAAAAACTAAATATATGATTACTATCAGAGTAAATGATCCAACTACAACCGCGCTTAGAGTGGGGGGAAATCGTTCCAGAGGGTTTCAAAGTTTAAATGTCTGGGCGCCAGTATCAATGACACTAAAGATCTTCGGGACGAGATCAAACACAGATTGCAATCAACGAACGCTTGTTATTACGAGACCAGTAAGCTGTTGGAATCTCGACTTATCTCGAAAAACCTAGAAAAGCGTATTTATAAAACGATTATAATGCCAGTCCTGTTGTACGGTAGCGAAACGTGGGCAATCACAAAAAGCGAAGAAAAAAAATTCGAGGTATTTGAAAGAAAAGTACTCAGAAAAATATTTGGGGCAAAAAAGGACGAAGTTAGCGGATAGTGGAGAATTTTGCATAAAGTTAAAGTTGAAGAACTAAATGGGGAGCCAAGCGTAGGCCAGGTAATAAAAGTGCGTAGACTGCGATGGGTTGGGCACGTAGCTAGGATGAAAATGCAGCGAACCGCGTATAGAATCATGACCGGAAAACCATCGGGAACTAGACCTCTAGGCAGACCAAAGCGTAGATGGGAGGATAAAACTGTAGAGACCCTTAAGGAAATTAAATTGATAAACTAGGTGACATGTCTTGGATAGTTCTGGCACAGGAGAGGGAGGAATGGCGCGGGTTGGTGAACTTGGCTATGAATTTCCGAATGTCTAATGCCATCTTATAATAATAATAATAATGATTTCTTTTTTTAATAGAGACTAATATAAAATAAACAAAGTGCGAATATTTGTAGTAACTTGAAAATTGGTCATGTACGAAGAATAACGAAGATCACTTAAATGGGGTGCAAGTAACTCTATATTTATGCAGGCTATTTCTGCGGCACAATTATAATGAACATGAATGATGAATTTTGATCTTTTTTTCTGCCAGTTTAAAATTAGAATAGAACATATAAAAACATTAGTAACATATGGGTCATTATGAATCAATATCTATAAAATTTATTTGTATACCTTCGATTGCATTTTTCCAAGTCCAAATCTAAGTCAGAATGTACTTAAGCCAGTAAAATAACGTAGGAGTACTTCGAATGACGATATTGTATCTGTGTAACACAATATTGACAAATTGTTTATCTACTTCTTATTATAAATATGTTTTCGTACATTTTTGGTAAGGGTGATGCACAAAAAAAAATTCATTTAAGGTTGTATACTAATTCAGAGAAGTATGGAGGATAGATCTTGCAGCATCTTTCTCTGCATTGAAAAATCAGCTTACAAACCTGTTTCATCAATTACAATGCAAATATAATTTAAAATTCCACGTTCGCGACAAATGTGTAAAGCTGAATTAAATAAAATTGATACTGAGACATAAGCACTTTCATGATAAATAGATGAGCTAGGTACTATTAAAGAAGCATACTAAGAAAAATACCAACTTTTAAATAAAAGTATATGTGATTCATAATCTTTTAGACGATGAATAAGTGAAGGAATAGACAGTAAAATACATATAAACTGTAGCCTAATATTTATTCAAAGAATGCGAAATTATTTTAAATTAAAAAAAAAATTCAGATTTAGACAAAAACTTATGCTATATTTTCAAAAAAGTATTCACAAGGCAAGCGTTTCCAAACAAAGTTTATAATCTAGTACTTGCATTCAAAGCAGATATTATAACAAAACGAAAACACCGGAAAATTATACATTTCTTCGGCAATTAAGAAACGACAAGCTACAAGTAAATCGTTGATTAAAAAGACTGTAATTTAAAAATAATTATGTTGTATCGACAAAACTGTTTGTTTGTAGTGTAAGATATAATGATAATCTCAAAAGTATTAAAGTAGAATTCTTAAACGTAGCAAAGATAAAATAATTATTTATTTTTAATATGTTACGGACTTTTATTGTTTTTGTGGGGGGTCAGCGCGTAGAGCGTGAATAAGTAGAGGCTTAACTAGTGTATGAATGTTTTTTTAAATATATTTTTGTACTCTAAACGGCTAGCAGTTTTCTCTCTAACGCTTCATCTTGCTTGTCTATGCATCCTCTTGCGCTCCCTTTATTATCCATTCCTCCACAGCTGTTTTTTACAGTTCCAGTGGAAAATATAGAAATAGTTTTTTAAGTTTACGTTGTATTCTTCAAGGTCTATCAGTTTTACTTCCTTTAACACTTTTGCTTTCTACTTTCCGCTTCTCCTTGTTTTGCCTTGCTTCTTAGTGCTTCTCTCTACTCGCTCACTCTGTCTTTTACTTACTTTATACTTCTGTGCCGTTTAATTCCAGTCTTATTTCATTTACTTCTCTGCAAACCCGTTTGTTTATATAAGCCCTTTGATTCCTTAAAAAGATTTATAGTATCTTTTTATATTATATAGTGTGTGGCTGTTATTCTCACCCCTTTTAACTCTCTCTCTCTCTCTGGCTCCTGCACGCTATTGATTGCTCTCCAACTCTCTATATTGCTTAAATATGCCTTCTTTTACTCTCGCTCATTCTTCTGCACTGCTGTATGCTCTATCCAGCCTCTTAACGTCTCCCTAGCTTCTCCTCTTATCCACTTCTTCTCTAGACTACTCCTTTCATCCACGTTAAACCCCCGCTAAATTAAATTACCTCTTCCACACTCTTTGTCACGCTTTTCTCTACATTCTTCCTCGCTCTTATTTCAAACTATTGTAATAGATACGTAAAAGTAAATAAGTCATCTTTTTATATCGTATCTTGATATGATGCATAACTGTCGACATTAGTTTAATACATCCACTCTTTAACCATTGTTCTCCCTCTATCCATATTGCTCTCTTTCACTAATAACCTTATTTCTCTTTTCTGTTGCTCCACTACTAAATCATAAATAAATGTGTTTCTCTCCTTCCACAATTTTTTCCAAATTTCTTTAGACGTCTGGTCCTGTGATACATTACACAAAGTACAAGAAGGGCTCCTTTTTATTGCTTCCCCTGGCTTTACCACACCTTTTCAGCTAAAACCTTTTAGTTACTACAAGAAATAAAAGAAAATTAGCTCAGTTTTTTCGATTTTATTATTATTACTATTATCTGTATTATCATATTCGTTATTCTCACCATTTGGACAATCATTCTCATTTTCATCAGTATCATAATCATCTTTTTAACATGATTACCATAATTATTATTAAAATCATAACGTCCATCATTATTATAATTACAATTTTTATTTTTATCACCATAATCATTACCATCAGTATTAGTATTATTGTTATTATAATTATTATTATTATCAGAATTCTAATTGTCATCATCATATCATCATCGTATACACATTAAAAAGACGTTGGTACAGTGAGAAAGGTAAAAGCTTACTATTAACGCAGTAAGTAAATTATAAACGTACTGTAGTGTTATGCTGTTTTTTTTTTAAAGAGTGTAACTAATAACTTACACAAGTTTATGGTAATCGTCGCAAATTTGTTATAAACTGACGGTACGTATTTAACGTATTCACACGTTAATTGTAACGTATGAGAAGTTAAAACGTCTCAGAAATTCGTTCGTTAATAGTTATCAGACCAAGGTTTACTGTAACCTTTTCTTCTCCCAGTGTACAGCAACAACTGTGGTCTCTTCACGTATTCACGTCGAGTTGCTTATATACGTAGCATATTTGCTTCTGTTTATATGCCCTGGCTACATTTATGGTAAGGCTGTTGTAGATAAGGCATGTCCTGGTAATGACTTTTGTGGGCATGTGCAGAACATTTTGTTACTATAATTGGTTGAATATATCTTGGCATGTATAACAGATAAAGTTGCTCTGGCTGACAGAGAGAAGACTGTAAAGGTCTATGTGAAACGCCCAGGAACACACTGCTTTAAGCATCAAAATATGTATATCTTTTTATATGTAGATGTAAGGTGTCACATTCTTACAAACCTTTGGACATCGTTAACATCCCTCGCTCAACTCTCACATTCCTGCGCAGAACCTAAGAAGAAATCTGCACTTTTTGTCTTTAATTTGGGTATATTATCTAGTACAGTTGTTTCCAAGCTATTGTATATCCCTCTACACGTATTTCAGCATTCTTTCCACTTAAACCTAGGCTTAATTTTCCTGCTTTTTTTAGTAAGCCCGGAAATATGTCTTATAACAGAGAAAAACCCCAAAAACACTCTGTCAACTGAATTTCGTAGACTTATACATCGAGACTAAACTCTTGCGCACCTCCTGCTGACATTTTCATTCGTATAAAGACACCGAGCCCATTATCAATGCTACGCCATGGCAGTGGTACAACGTACTTGATGAAATTCGGAAAAAACTAAATTTATATAATTCAAATCGAGCTGTGTGCTGTTTTTCACAATTTTTTATTGTAGTTTTCACATAGTTTTTTTCTAACATAACTTCAACTTTACAACTTTATGACCTCTACTACATATGCACAATTTTCAAACTATTATATTAAAATCAGCCAAACGATATCACTCATCCAAATATGTGTGAATACATTATGGCAAATATTATCACATATTGTACGTCAAAAAAAAATATATTTGTCATTGGTTGCAAAAATACCGTAGAGTTGGATGATTAAGATCAAATAAAAGAAAATTTTAAGAATCAAGTGTCACATTTTGTGTCATTATTTGTACGTGTGGGGTTCGTATGCAATTTGCGCAGAAGTGCGAAGAGGGAGAAAATATACATCAATATTTCTTTCTTTACTGTATACTTTTCTTAGCGAAGCCATTTACGCTTTCATCCGGGCTTTCTTATCCATGAACAGCCCCCCACGCTATCATCTAACTATTTTCTTATAGATCCCCCACCAAATACAAAAAAAATAATTTCTGGTCCCTGATATTCAAAAAATAATATTTATACAAATAATAACATCAATACATTTCAAAGTAAATGGTAAAAAAGGAGCATATTTATTTCTTTTAACATTGACGTTTCGACAGCTCATAGATCGATCTCATCAAAATGCTGAAAATATAATATACAAATATTAAAACATACTGTACTACCCCAATACATAAAAAATTAGACCTATAAAAACGCAAAAGAATTCAGGCTTACAGCTAAAGATGCGCTTTAAACACACTTATCACCAATTGCGCTGAAACAATTGTGCTAGATCTGATACCAAATATTATACTCCAGTCGAATGTGATCCTTTATGTAAGTTAAAAAATTCTTATAAAAAGTTTGTTGATAAGTGGAGGAATCGAGGTGTTTCTGATGGCCATGAGGACGTCGCTTCGTTCACGTCTGATGTTAACAATAGTTGATTCGCCAGGTATCACGCCTTAATCAAGGTGCATAAGGACGGTTACCCAGCAAGGCTAATAGTTTTATGATCAGGCTCTCCTCTTTATACATTTGATAAGTGGCTGTCTGTTTTAATATAGACCAAGATTTCAAGATCGATTTTTTCTTTTTATTTAAGTTTCGTTTGGCGTCTTCCCCTTGTTTTCTAATCTTTCCTTTGACTTAATCATTGATGGTCTTTCCGAAAAGTGACCCTACATCAGGGATACCGTTCCTTTGTCCAGGCCAGAGATCTTTGATGGAGTTCGTTTTTTACTCAACTTGATCTTTTTTGCTTTCAATAATAAGTATTATCGTCAATGTTTAGGAGCTCCCATCGGTGGATTTTGCAGTCCGTTGTTTGCGGAGATAGCTCTTGAACAGCTGGAGACATTTGTCCTTCCTATTGTTCAATCTGATATTTTTTTCTATAGGCGTTACGTTAATGGCATATTTTAGGTGATCCGAGAATCTAACGTTGAAAATGTTTTATCCATTTTAATCAGTTTAAGGAACAACTGCATTTTACAGTTGAATACGAGAACAACTGTTCACTACATTTTTTGGACTTTTTGATTCAAAGAAATACTAATTCGGTTTGTAATTTGATTGGCATAGAACAAAATCGTCCTCACATAAAATTTTAAATTTCTTTCCACATAATCCTATTTCCGTTAAAAAGCATTTATTACTAATTTAGTTAACAAATGCTTTTCACAATATGATAACCAATTCCGGTCGAAAAATCTCAGATTCGTTAAACAAATTTTGTAATCTAATTGCTACGGCGGATTCATTTGTACAGAGATCTATTAAATCTCGTTTATCCTTTAATAACTACAGATCATCCGTAAATAACATTAGAAAAAAACAGCTTTTCGTATCTGCCAATAGACCCTTAGCTATTTTTCAATTTCACAAACTTTTTAAAAAAGAATTAAAAAACATGAATAAATAATTTAGTTTTGGATTATATTCACTAGTTCCAATAAATTTACTTCTATTATCAAATTAGAGAAGGACAGACAGCCAAGTAATTTCAATCGCGGAGTAGTATATAAGATCAACTGTTTGAACAGGGACGTTTGCTATATAGGACAAACTGCACGTATTTTAAAAGTAAAGAAGTACGAACATCAATGTAACATAAAAAAAAAGAATAGCAAGTCAGTTTTGGCTAGATACAACAGTAGCACCGGTCATAATTTTGATTCCGACAAAGTGTAAGTCTTGGACAGGGACCCTAATGTGTTTGGTAGGGAGTTCTCGGAGATGCTGTACACTCTATGGTTCACTAATAATATTATTATGAAAACAGATTTACATAACTTAAATCCTGCTTACACTTTTTCAATCAACAGTTTTCGTCGCGTCATCTCAAATTATTCATCATTATATAATTTACCTTTAACTTACGTTTTTAACTCTTGCATTACACCAGTACAGAATAACATCTTTAATTTACGTTTATTACACGTGTATTACACCCATGCTTCTTGCTTTGCGTCCCCGAGTGTACCCTCTGTGCAACCATTCGGGCACCCATCTATGGACCTCCGTGATTTGCTTGTCCGTTTTTGTACCCTTATGCTTTCTCCACTTATCATACCCATAGAGGTATAAGAATAGAGCGCGCGATGTCGATTCAACTCTGTATACTACGGTAATGCCAGGCTACGGTAATGCCAGGAGTGAGAGAGATGGCTGCAAGGAGGCCCCCCCTGTAGTATCGAGCATCGAGACTATACTAAGCGAAAAGGACTGAAAAGGGGGAGCCTTCCCACAGCCATCTCTCTCAGTCCTGGCATCACGCAGCCGAGCCTGTGGCGTGCTCTATTCTTATACCTCTATGATCATACCAGAGATTAGTAGAGAGATTGCTGAAGCCAATGCTATGGTGCGTGCCGACTTTTAGCCGCTGATTCGAGTGCTCGGTCATGGCCAACGCTGGTATTAAGGCGCACATTTCGTCGATCGGTGATGACGCAGTGAAAGGAGGCGTAGCCAAAAGTGTGCCCCTGCGAGAGCGAGAGAGAGGAGTAGACATGGATATATACATGTATATTGGTTTGCTGTGGTATATACCAGGAGCGGAGGGGAAGTGCCTGACTGTCCCTTACTATGTATGTACATGTGTAGGTGCAGCTGATGAGCGAAGCAAAAGCGATCCCATTGAATCTCTTTGACTATATATTATATATAAACGCATACTTGTCTATTGCATGCAATCGATATGCTTTTTATCTTGAAGCATCAACTTTCTCAAAACCATTTTTACAATTTTCACCATCAATTGGTATGTTGGCAATGATCAATATAGTTTAGGCTATGTCTCTTATCAATGAACATATGCCATTTTAGAACCTCAGTATACACTCTCCTTGTTGGTGCAGTTGGATGGCGCAGCTGACGTTGAGGCATGCTTTTGCATTCCAAGGTTCGAATCCGTCTCGACACTGTATTTTTTTTTTCCTCAATAAACATAACTTTGTCAGCATAATTTTTTTTATTTGTTAGGTAACTTTATATATTTAAAAATTTTTTTCTCAATATAACATAGGAAACACAATTATATTCCACCTACGTGTATACATACGCGTCAATAAAAAAAATTGCAAAAATATATTATAACAATAAAACGCACTGCAAAGATCGATGAAATATAGAATATTGATATATGCATGGCCTTACCCTTAAATCACCAATATGAGTTTTTCTTCATGAAATATAGAATAACTAATGCTACATGTGATAGTATAGTCAAGAATTAAAAAAAAATTACTTTATTTGAAAAATATACACCATCAAGGCATGTATAGCCGTAAGATCATGCATAAATATATTATAACTTTTTTCATACTGTCTGCACCTGCTTGAAAATCAATAGACCTTATTTTCTTGACTTATGCATTTACTTTCTGTTCATTTTCGGACGGCGGAAGAGATGCTGGGCTCAAGGAAAGCAGAATTTTCCGCTAGCTTGTACTTATGTGTTTAAAAAAAAAATTGTCTATAATATATTATTATTTTTTTCAAACACGTTGCATCTGGACATTAACTAATACACATCATTTTTTAGACGCAAGCTTATAATTCATGTGCATTATAAGAAGGCGGAAGAGATGTCGGGCTCCGGGAAAATATATTTCTCCGCCTACGTATAAGGTAAAGTCACCTATCATGAAATGATCTTTAAATGTGGTTCCTATTATGAAAAAGCAAGCAAAAAAAATTATTGAAGTTTAATGACAGAAAAAAAATCAATTTAAGAATCTTTATGATATTATCTCATTGTTTCATTAAAATATTTGGGAATTTTAAAT
>JAPYYV010007978.1:0-18740 GCA_030522625.1 Copidosoma aretas | reverse complement strand
TATATATACAGCCTGTACTTTTCTCGCTCGCGATTATCTTTCTCCCCCCCCCCGCGTGGTATATGTACTAATGCCGCGCTGCTGCCTCTGCTGATGCCGTTGAGAGTTGCAGTTTTGCAGGGCTGGGATGCGGGGATAGTTTTTTGTGCAAGGGTATGTTTTTTTTTGTTTTATAGCTTTTCTCGCGTAAAATGCTACATAGTGCTTGTATCGATGGAACATGATACTCGATGTTTTTTTTTTTTCAGACCGAGAAAGTCATGAAGGGATGCTCAAGTGGATTTACTACTTTAGGGTTTGCGTTTGTTAGGATAAGTAGTGCTGTAGAAGTTTTCTTTTACACTGAACAAATAGTATATATTTTTTATGTAGCTTTTTAGGTTATACTATTTTTTGAAAGTATTCTTTTTTTTTGGAATCCAACAAAAATATTAAATTGAAAAGTAACCAGATGCTTCGATAAACCAATTTTGTTAGGTCTGTCAGGTCCATTAGGCGAATCATCGAAAAACATTAGACATTCCACATGGCATGCTGCAATATGTGGTATATTAGTGTTTGCAAAACTGATTTTGGCGTAGTTGGCAGTTTCCTGATTATTGTAATAATCGGTCTAAGGAATATATAATCTACTCTTTGATTAGTAGCTTCTTCATCACCCGCTATTAAAGGTGGCATGAAGGTTTTAAGGGAGTTGACTGGTGCCTTCTTACGCATACATGAGCTGTATATGAACGAGATATGCACGATCACGTTGCAACAAAGCACGCAATTGTCAGTATTATCGGTCTACTCTCATCAATAGAAGAATTATACCAATCATTTATTTATTATTTATGTCACAACTTGTGGATTTTTTTGGACTGAAATTGTGTCGGGATCCCGGGACCGAATTCCTACTCACAAGAACATTTATTTTTGTCTGAAATCCGTGTGAGTTTTCTGACTGGTATGAGTAGTGAGAACGAGAGAAATGTGTTCGAATGAAAATAACAAGCGTTGCTATATTGCGATGAATTTTGTTGCCAAAGACGGGTTCGCAAAAAATCATTACAACGTTCAGTCAAACTTTTTTGATACGAATAAACTCCGATATCTAATTCGATAATTGTTTTGAATTGGTGAGATATTGCGAATTATATAGACAAAGGTAGAGATTCTCATAAGAAACTACGTTAAAAGTCGAAGTATAAAAATATTAATATCTAATAATTCGTATATTATTTTGCAAACCAAGTACAGACTTATTATTGAAACTGGAGGTTTTGAATACATTAATCCATCTGTGTGTAATGTTTCATAAACATATTGACGTTAAATCTCTTGTTCAGTAAACTCCCTCAAGCTCAGCCTGTCGATACTAATATTTTTAGAAAAATTAAGCTCGTTGCAGAGATATACTTTGTACAATGAAAGCTTCTAGTGTATAAATCAGCAATGCTTCAAATATTGAGTACAGTGGATCAAAATGAGACTCAATAGTCGTTAATAATTATTAATAGCCGTGTACAGTGATATAAAATATCAATGTATGTTGAGTTTCAAGTACTTAATAAAATTATATTAAAAAAGTGAGTCACTAATTAGATAAATAAAATAATTCATCGATTGTTTCCATCGGAACATTATTTGGAGAGTAAGCTGCAATTTTAGATTTAGTTTCTTTTGGATATTTCGTCAAAAAGCTTAACTTTCTCCAATAATGAAATTTTATTTAAAGGCAACGAGCTTCCATCAATTTTTTTACCTTCTACTATTTCAATTTCAAGAGTTGAATCTCAATTTTTACTTGTTGAATCCATTTGTTGTTTTTCGTATCTATGACCACTTATGAAGGAAATTCTTTTTTTCGCACTTATTATGGAAATTACCACCAAACTTATTGCGGATAACAGTAAATACACAAAATTATTTGACCAGAAAAGTTCATTTCATTCCGGGAAGAGGAGATACAGGTATATAAAAATGTTACGATAGGGTACGTGAAATCGAAGGAGTAGGGTTTTATGTATTTCTCAAAACATATTTTGGTAGTTTCTGAACGGCCTTTTTCGCACGACCGTCTTCTGATCCAAATATGCATGTAATGTTGGTAGAATACGAGTCCAAGTGAGAAAAGGGAAAAATTCACACCCTCATCCGTAAGGTGCCTTTCTACCGTCCACTCAAAGCGGCGCCAAAACGACGTCATTCATGTTCGATCAAATTAGTAAGTGGAGGGAGGAGAACGGGCAGCTTTGTTTATCAGTTCGGCACTGTTGAACTTGTAAGAGTGACGTAATTTTTCGCCGCTTTGAGCGGATCGTAAAAATGTATCTTTACGTTCGCCACGTGGTGACGATGTGCGCAGGCGCAGCCGGCCGGTGATCAAGCAACGAGTAGGCAAACTTTCTGCTCTCCACCCCCTTCGCTGTTCTGTTCCACAGTAGCAAACTTTGAATTTATATCACTATAAGGCGATACAACGCCGTAAATCATTTACTGTAACAAACGGACGAGCACCCACGAACTTTTCGCTGTAAGTTGTAGCTCAACCGAGGTGTTTCGCACAATATGCGGTTGAATAACGGTCATTATTTTTTCGGGAAATAACCAGAGTTGCACCACTGCTTCGATAGAGCTTCCTTGGCAATTCTACGCCATGATGGTAATCTGAGTTTTGTACCAGTAAAGTACCGACTCATGCTTTGCTCAACATTTTTCACATGTATATATACATATGAGATTTCTATCCTACCGGAACTACAAAGTAATCAGCACTTCGACCGCAAGGCAGAGACGAAAGAAATGTAAGGCTACCGATGGCGTTGACAAAGAACTCTTCAATTCGAATCTTTGCCCCAACAGGCTTATGTATACGTACCCTTCGACGGACGAAAGGGTAAAAAGAGAAAGAAGGAGCAAAAGGGTTCAATAAGTGAGGGAGGGGTGGGGGTGTATTTACAATGCTAATGTATCGCCAGCCTAACTTCTAATTAAACAAATTCGCACAACTCAGCGCACTCCCCGCCGGAGTCGGCATTCAGAGAGTCGGGGAGAGGAGGAGGTATAGGTACCTAAGAGAGTGTCGCGCGCACCCGGGCAGAGAAGAAGAAGGAGGTAAGAAGGATGGGGACGAGCGGTGCGGGTGCGCGTAAAAAGTGCGGAGGTTCGAAACGGAGAGATGTTGGGGGGGGGGGGGGACTCCACCGCTCTGCTTCGGAAGGGTCGCTCGTTAGCGCTCTTAACGCGACTTACCGCCTGAAGCGCGAGTACGGCGCTCTACCTTCTTGATTCATCGGCGCAAGGGGAATGAATATTTATAAGAAAGTGTGGAATAGTATAGGTTGTGGGTGTAGTGTCACTGCCGCCTCCTGTCTTTTTCTCTGCATCTGCTTCGGTTTCGTTTGCCGATCGACTGTGCGTTTTTCATCTTCTTTTTCTGTAGCGTGGACTTCGATTCGTAGTAATTTCAACATGGAATAGAGGAATTTAAAATAGAAGCCTCTAGGTAGAGTCTTTAATTGAAAATCTTAGTGTATTTACTTATCTTCTTGGGTATACTTTTTTATATTTTGTATGTAAAATAAAAGGGTTTGGCACGTTGAATTTTTAAATAAACAAAGGACATCGTTAGTTCCTTTTTCATGACACCGTGATGTGACCCAGTATATGGGGGCCCCTACTATAGGGTTTTCAGATCCATGAATCGAAATATCTGGGAAAAATTTTAAAATACCGGTGTTTGGAAATTTTTGCGGGGGAAATAATCATCATGTACTAAAACTTTATGGTTCAAAATTTAGATCTAATTTAAAATGTTAACCAATATACAACTACAACCAATTGCAAGATCGATCAAACTTATAGTACACTTCAATACTAATTAGATGTATCCATGTGTGACGTTCACTTTGATTTTGTTTATTATAATATATAAGTCTTGTACTATCGATGTTACTATATTTGTGTAAATCCTCTGTATTCTACTTTTGGAGCCATACGTGGTTACACCACCTGGCTCAATAAACGCTACTTACCTACTTACTTACTTACTTAATTAACTCAAAAGGTAATTGTCGGAAAAAATGGTTTTCCTACGATTTTGTTGAAACTTAAAGTACATGTTCTTAAAGACACTATATTTGTATAGTTAAAATTTTAGAAGGCCCAGCCATACCACATTTGAGATATTTGTGAACAAAGGTAGAGTTTTTAATATGGAACGTATCGACTAGCCACTGATAAAGTTAATTTTTTACTTATATATTAAAAATGGCTCTTACTATTTGCACTAGAAGCTGACATTCAATAAGATACACATACATTATAGTGTGCAAAAAGTTTAGGAGATCCCAGCTCTTCTGATTTTTTAATATAATAAGTCAAAGTAAACTTAGTGACAGTAACAACGGTATGACTACCGTAAAAGAAAGAGAGACAAACAGAGTTAGCGCCTTAAGGTTAGATCAATGTTTGCGACAACTACCTCAATTTCATTCTTACGTTGTCCCATCTATTTTACAACTTTGTTTTTAAAAAATTCACTAATTTTAATATTTCAAGAGGAGTGTTATTAGAAATAAAGCCGTAGAATTTAAACAATTTACATCAGATTTTCTCGAGTATTGAGCTTCACTTTGACTGAATCTAAAGTAGAAAGCGATGAGCACCCACCGAATGTTGATGTATATCTCTAAAGACTTACACAGTCTTTAAAGACATATATAGTGTTTAAGACATTTTAGTCTCCAAAGACATAATTTTCAAATTAATGATCAGTCTTGAAAGGAACTAAAGACATGCACAGTCTCTAACCAGTAGTAGTATTCAGGGAATCTAAAGACAAATAGTTTGTGATAGCTTTGCAAATAAACATCTCCTTCAAACGCTTTAAAGACACACGTAGTATTGAAAGACTCGAATCAGCCTCTAAAGACACTAAGAAATAGTATAGACTTTAGAAACTCTATACTTCTTCAAGGCTCTGAATAGAAATTTTAGGTTTGAAGACTTCAGGTACGTAGTCTTTAAACATTTTAAAACTATTCATTTTGGGATACTTAGAATACCATGTTCAATCTACAGAGACTCTAAAGACATGCTGTGTTTTAAAAAACAATATTATTTAAAGATACATACAGTTTTTGAATTTGTACTTAGTACTTAAAGATTCTAAAGACATGCATAGTCTTCAACAAGAGTAGGATTCATAGAATTTAAAAACATGTAGCTATTAAAGACTCAATAATATAAATCTTACTATATTAGATAGTGATTTTGGTAGGTTTGGCGATAAGACCCCCTCACAACCCCCCACATTCCCCCCACCAACCCCCTACAATTCAAGGTGAAATTCGTTTAATTTCTCCGTAATTTTAATTGTGATCCGTTATTCGATTTGGGTCAAAATTTTCAATCCCCCCCCCCCCTCCATAACCCCCATAGTCACAGAAAAAAACTCACAACCCTCCCCCCACAAAGGTAGGATAAATTTGCCCGATTTTCCGTTATTATTTCCAAACACCGGGCCACCCCCCGCCCCACACCACTTTTTGTACCTTCCGAACCCCCCACAAAATAAGGTTAAATTTGTTTGATTGCTCTTGTATTGATCTTTGCTCAAAATTTTCGATCACCTTAGACCCCTTCATCAATTTTGGAGGAAAGAACCCTACCACTCTCAACCCCGTTCACACTACTCTCTTTTTCCAATAAATTCATATAAATAAAATGTTTAGCAAATTTTCATAGCACCTATGAGGTATTGCTAATAGCGCGTTGGTTCAAACTTAACATTCAAGCCCTTTATTATGGCCCGGTACATTTCCTTAAAAGTTTTTTTTTTTTTTGTTTTTTTTTTTTGGTTTTTTTTTTGTTTGATAGCAGGAAGGAACACATCTTTTAAAGACGCCTCTACGTAGACGAATATACTGCAAGAGGAAGTATCGGATTTAGCCTGGCTTACAGTGCAATAACACTACGTGATGCTAGGCATCACAGGCGTCGACCGACTGAAACCATCATTCCCGAGAGAGATTGACTGATAATGAATTTGTTCATGCCAAGGGTCAAAGACCCGAATGGCAAATTAAGTTTTACATTTGATTACATGGATTAAGTGTACAGTAATTTACGCAATTTAACAGCAGATAATAAGAATAACGGAAAAATTTTTGATTACATGTAAATTTAGCATAATGCGGAAGAGAGAGAGAGAGAGAGAGCGAGAGCCAGCCATTGGGCTATTACTCAGGTATAGGTGTTGATACAGGAAAGAAGAGATAGGAACGGAGAAATAGTGGAAAGATGAGAAATTAACGGAAAAGTTCGATGACCGACCAAAAGACCAAGGGAGGAATCTGATCGATACTTTACGCATCAAAGTAAAACTCGGAATATTGAGGTGTTAAAACAGCCTCAAGTCGAAAAGGAGGGAGAGAGAAACACATCCCAGTCAAGCATCAAACGTATAAGGAGGGAGAATTCACTTATAGATCTTCAGCTTAGCCGCACCGATAGTTGCAGGGCTGATAGTGACTCCACCGGATGAACTGGCCCAGGTGTTGGCCCCCCCGGAAGTAACTCGCTGGAGATCTGTCGGCCGGGTCGAAGAGCTGCTGACTCCCACTCCCTGCCGTCTCCCAAAAGTCCGAGAATCGAAATTGCCGAAAACTTTTCGACGAGAATCGAACCCGCTTCTACCTCGAGTCTGTTAGGCTAGGAAGCTAGCACGCTAACCACTAAGCCGTCGAGAACTCTTAAAAATTTGTTTACATTCATACGTTATGATAGAGCATAGTTGACTAAATGATTTAGCAAATGATCATAAGAAATTAAGAATATAAGGTTATGAAGGTTTGCAGAATGCTACAAAAAAACAGCCCATCCACAATTTCTGAAAAATTTTAGTACAAGGACAACATTGGTAATCTTTACATATTATTATCTACATCCGTTTGAAAACCTCGATTCATGTTCCAGCATCATCTAGATGCAATGTTGATTATGAGAAAATATGGTAAACCGGATTTCTTCGTAAGAGTAACATTCTATAGAAAACTTTAGTAAACTTCGGATGATATAACCAGCAAAAATATTTTCATAAAATTTTAGCTAATGTTTCCACTATAAGTTTCAAAAACGTTGTCTACAACACGCATATATTCTAATAACATAGCATTCTGACGATGAAATGATTACATCTGAAGATATACGTGTTTTTAATAATTGCTCTTATATTATGCGATCGCAAGGTTCATATGGTGCGGACTACAAAAATTGATCAGTGTATTATTGTCTTTCTATATTACATAGTGATTTTGGAGGGGCTGTCTACACCTTCCCTCTTCTACCCCCCCCCCCCCCCTAATCCGGGATATTAGGTTAAAGTTGGGTTGGGTTAGGGTTATTGGACCCCCCTCATCTCCCTCAAATTAAGGTGAAATCGGTTCAATGTTTAATCCGTCCGTGTTTGTGGAATAGTCAAAAATTAAACTCTTCCCCCTCCTACACTACTACAAACAAACGTCTTCTTCCGAGGACGGCCGAAGTCAACCGAAATAAGCATAATTTAAATTTTGTATATAATTAAAATATATTGTTCTTACCGCTCATTTTTTAAAGGTATAATCTGGTATGTGGGGTTGGCACGCGGAGTGCGCAGGGGGGCGAAACAGGGGATATATATCTTTTTCAAAGGCCTTCTAGATAAATCAAGTATTAAAGACTCTAATCAGAAATTTAAGACTCTTAGAAATAACACCGTCTATAGGAACTCTATAGTCTTTAAGGACTTTTAATATATGTATTTTGAGACTCAACGTTTATAGTCTTTAGACGAAATAACACTAATCATTTTTAAAGACCCTTAATACATGCTTGGTCTTTAGAATCTTGAAAGACATAGCATTTAAAAAGATAATAGTCGTCAAAGTTACATTCTATAAATTCGTACTTAGTCTTTAAAGAATCTAAAGATATCACCAATCTTAAACAAGAAGTAATCGTTGAGTATTCAAAAAGCATGTGTAGTCTTCAAAGAATTAAGAGACATATACAGTCTTTAAATACTGAGCAGCATATGGTATAGTCTTTAAACACTTTAAAGAAGCATATTGTCTTCGAAGGCTTTGAAGACATATGTCGTATTTAATGACTTCAGAGAATCTGGTAAGTATCTAAAGACTCGAAGAACAATCACACTTGTTTTAAAAATCATTAATAATATCTAGTCTTTTAAGACACTAGCACAAAATTTTTTTTAGAGATTCTGCATACATATTTAGTCTTTAGAGACTTTAGAGAAATACAGATTCCAAAATAATTGTATGCGTTAGAGAACCATACGGTCGTAAAGTCTGGGCTCAGTCTTTAATGACCTAAAGATATGCACGGTCCTTACCAAGGAGGAGTCTTTGAATAATCGAAAGACATAATGGTCTGAAAGTTATCCAAAGGCATATAACGTCTATAATAGCTTACAGATACATACTGTCTTTAAAGTCTTTACAGTCGTAATCGGGTTGTAACGACTTCTTTGACAAACAGCAACATTTAATACTTCTTAGTTACTAGAGTCTTTAAATGAATACTTGCCCTTAAAGATTTCAAATGTATATTCTCTCTTCAGAGACCCTTAAAATGTATAGTATTTTAAAAGACAACAGTTTCCAAAGACACGTACAGTACTTAAATTCCGGCTTTGTCTTTGAAGGATCTAAAGACATGCACAGTCTATAACGAGGAATAGAATTCAGAGAATCTGGAGCCGTGTAGTTTCTAAAGACTCTAAAGATACATATGTTCTTTAAAGGCCTTTAAGACAAAAGTAGTATTTCGAAACTCTCATCAGCTTTTGCCGACTCTTAAAAAAATACAGTCTTTAGAGACTATTTGGTCTTTGAGGGCTCACAACAAATATTTCATATTTAGAGCCGAAACATGTGTGGTCTTTAATCACAATAAAACAAATTATTTTAAAGACTCTTTATACATACTCTTCATGTGTTTATGTTTTACTTTTTGAAGACTCTCAATGAGTTGTCCGAAGAGACTCTTATGACATAGTATCTGAGAAGACATTCGTCTTTATAGATACATAGAGTAGTTAAATTCGTGTTTAGTCGTTAAATGAACGAAAGATATTCAGTCTTTGACAAGTAGGTAATTTTAAATATTCGACAGACATTGTTACAAAAAATCTCAACTTATATAGTCTTTATATAACCATATTTAAATACTTTGTATAAATACTTTAAATATACATATTATCTTGAAGTCACATCTAGTGAGTTACTAAAGACTAAGAACAATCAGAGTTGTCTTTCAAAACCGTGAATAATATTTAGTCTCTAAAGACACTGGCAAAAAAGTATTCTTTCGATACTCTGAGTACATATCTAGTCTTTATAGACTCTAGAAACATATAAAAGATTATAGGCATGGGAGCAAGATACAGTCGTGAACGCCGTGCTTAATTTTTAATGACCTAAAGCTATACGCAGTTCTAACCAGGGAGGAGTCTTTAAAGACCTAAAAGACATACGTATATAGTCTTTAAGTGATCTAAAGGCGTATATCATATGTAATGCTTGCAGGCACATACTGTCTTTGGAGACTTTATTAGTCACAATAAGCTTGTAAAGACTTCTGTGACAATTGGAACCAATAAAATAATACTCCTTGGTTTTTAGAGTCTTCATATAAAAATGTAGTCATCAAAGACTTCAAATGTATACTCCGACTTTAAAGACTCTATAGGCACGAAGTATTTGAAAGATAGAAGTTTTTGAAGACATGTACAGTCTTTGAAGACAGATACAGTCTTTATACCCAGGTGTTATATTCAAATAATGCACAGATATACACAGACCCTCAACGGTAATAATTTTTGAATTCAATGACAGTCTTTAATTACTTCAATGATACAGGTCATATTCAAAGGCTTTAAAGGCATGTTCAGATCTCAAAGACTCTTATAACAATCATTGCCTCTAAAGCCTGTTTCTTATTTTAGTTATTAGAGATTCAAATACAAATATACTATTTTTAGACTCTAAAGACATATTTAGTCTTTAGAGGCTCTTAATGCGTACATGGTATTTCTTGGTATTTGTGGACTCTACATACATATTTACTTTAGAAACTCTGAAGACATGTATCGTTTTTCAAAATATAAGTCTTTTAACACACAAACAGTCTTTCATTCTATGTTCTGCCTTTCAAATTTTCTAAGTATAAAGACGATAAAGAAGATACACATTGTCTATAAAGACTTTATAGTCATAGTCAGCTCCCAAATACTTTAATGACTATCATTGCCTTTAAAACTTTTTTATTATATAGAGACTATAAACATATTTCGTCTTTGCAAACTTTGACTACACACTCAGACCATATATGCTCTTTATACATATAATATTCATTAAAGACTGTCAATAAATATTTAATATTTGGAGACTCCATAGACATATTTAGTATTTAGACTCTACATACATATGTAGCCATTAGTGACTCTTAATACAGTATTTGGAGACTATGTATACACATTTACTTTAGAAACTCTAAATGTATATTTAGTTTTTGAAAATGTAAATCTTTTAACACACAAACAGTATTTTAATCTGTGTTTTGTCTTTAGAAAATCGAAAGATGTACATAGTCTCTCAATTCAAATAGTCTTTAAAATATTTAATGACAGTCTTAAATCACTTCAATAATATATATATATATATATTGTACTTGAAGCCTTTGAAGACACATTGTCATGTCTAGCTCTCAAAGAATTTAATGACTATCATTGCGTTCAAAACTTTTGTATTCTATAGAGACTCTAAACATATTTAATCTTTGCAAATTGCAAACACACACTTAGAGTTCAGATACTCTTGATACAAAGATAGTCACTGGAGACTTTCATTACATACTTAGTATTTGGAGACTATAGGCATATTTAGTCTTTAGAAACTTTGAAGAAATATACAGTCTTTAGAGACTCTAAATGCATATATAGTCATTAGAGACTCTTGATACAGTATTTGGAGGCTGTATGGATATTTAATTCAGAATTTCTAAATACATAGTTTTTAAAAGTATAAGTCTTTTAATACACAGTCTTTGAATCCAGGTTTCGTCTTTCAAAAATCCAAAGAAATACAGTGTCTAAATAAGAATGGTCCATAAAAAATTGAATTACTATATTTAATTACTTCAATTATGTATATCGTATTTGTAGGATTTAAAGATACATATTGTCTATAAAGCCTGAAAAGTCATATTCGGCTCTCAAAGACTTTAATGACTATCATTGCCCATGAAACTTTTTAATTCCAAAGAGACTCCAAACATAATTAGTCTTCAGAGACTCTCACTACATTTTTAGTAATACGAACATCTTAAGTCATATTGAGTCATGAGAAACTCTGAATACATATTTAGTATTATGAGACTCTATGGACATATTTAGTCTATAGAAATACCAAAGACATATATAGTTTTTAAAATATAAGTTTATCAAAGGACTTTGCAGACATATGTTGTCCTTAAAGATTTCAGAGCAATATTCAGCCTTTGGAGTCAAACAGTCTTCAAAGAATCACCACACATACTCCGCAATTAGAGACACTCAATGCATACATATTATTCCAAGACTGCAAAGACAAACATAGTTTTTGAATAATCTAAAGACATATTTTGTTTCTAAAGACATACCGTATTTAAATACATTTGTAGTCCAAAATTTTAACGACTCTATTGTCTTTGAAGACTCTGACATAGCATGTAAGAACTATTAGCCGTTTTAAACTTTGAATGATTTTGAAAGTCTTTATCCTCAAATTAATAACTTAAAGTCAGGAGGGTCTTTAGATAATTTGTATCCCATGTATACCCCTAACAAGAGAAATGACAAACTCTTTGTCGGGTTTCGAAAGCCATCAAGTATTGTCTTGGTCATTAAGAGACTGAGAAAATAACAGTCATTAACGCCTTTAAGTGACTTTCAATATCATTGAATAGCTTTCAATGGCACTTGATGGTTCCGTCTGACTTTGAATTTTGTGGACATCTTTGCATAACTTAAAATGACTAATGCGTTATAAGTGAACATTTTTTACGCTAAATATGATAAAAAGAAATTATTCATTATCTGTTTGTTTTCGAAAATTGATGTTACATAAACGTATTTGCGTACGAAGAAAGTTACTGTTTTCAAATGAAGCCCTACATTTAGTACATCAGTCAGCTCATTTTATTTTAAGATTTAAAACCATCAAAAGTATTTAAACGAATTTCATAGTCTTAGAAATACTTTAAATAATTTTTGAAGTCTTTCCAAGTCCTGACAAAATTTAGGACTTTTTATTGAAACTTTGAAACGCACAGCTTCTTGGATAAACTTATAGCAATTCCAGCTGCAACGTAACTATTGTCTAAGTGGGATACCGAATCTTGTCTATCTTGATTATTTATATATTTGTCTCATGATTTCGCGTATACATACTATGTAAATTTTAAATATTTAATAAGCATATTCTATTTTTTTATTCCTAGCCCAATGTTTCCAAAAGAACAAGTCCGTTTTTAAAAGTTTTAATTGTATAAAATTGTGTTTCGTTAATATGTGGTTTCCAAAGAAGACCAGACTACATTTGGCCTCTGTCTACTCAAGTTTGTATTTGGTTGAAAGTTGTACGAGACAAAATAATCCCTCATCTTTGCAATGAGTAATAGTCCGGCTATTCTTTTTCTTTTAATTTAATTTTTTTATGATTTTTCGAGCACATTTAGCTGATGGTTTAGTACTTGCTTTTCACTACTTCAATACTGAGGTGTGTCAATGCGCGTCGGTCCCAGTTAATGCAAGAATACGAATCAGCCCATCTCATGTATCTAAATGGATGATTCGAAGAAGTTTTACTAAACTTCTACAAAGTTCATCATGTTGTATACAAGATTAGAAGGTCATATATTGTTCAAATAACAAAATCCTTTTGCATAGTAAACTATTATCAACACTTTATGCCCTGACTAAAACATAATTTTCTACTAGAATAAATTCAGAAAAATTCACAACGCACACATACAAATCATCATTTCATTTCAAACAGAAAAATATGCACCGGCGATAATTTGTCTCCAAATTCACTCCGCAGCGAAAAAGCCAAGCACTACTCTCAATCCACAAAATTTGCATCAAACAAAAAAAAGATCCAGCCCAAAAAAGTCCACTCGTAACCATCGAAACTCAGGCCTTATCGGGTGATTCTCCGCGCCTGCGTGACTCCAGGGGCTACTACTGACGCCGCCACCATCGGTGTCCGTCGTCGAGGCAATGAGGACCGTGCAGTCGTCGTCGGCGGTAGCCCGGCTCCGCTTGAGTCGCCATAAATCATAGGCCCCTGATAAGACGCCGTTCATTAGGCGGCCGCTGAAGGAGAAAGGGAAGGAGAGAGAGAGGGTCCCTTCTACTCGTTCTCTAATTAATTCCACGTTCTCTCCTCCCGCTCGCGGAGGCGCTCTTATTGAAACCCGCGACGGCGGCGGCGGCGGCGGCGGCGGTGGCGGCTGACTACCGGTGGCGCTTCGATATCGGCGCACCCGAAGAATCCGACCGAGGGTAAATTAGCTCGGGGGGCCCCCGGCTAATTATGCTCCGGGAAAAGAGACCGAATTAACGCCCGATATGCTTAATGACCCAAATTTCAGCGAGCGGCCCCGGCCGGGGATAGAGTCAATGTCGTACACTGCCGAGCTGCGCTTTTGCATCTCTTTAGCGATCACGCGATCCTTGCCGGTATAAACAGATGTTAATTCGTTGGGTGCGTGTATGCTACACTTTTGAGAATTATTGCTTTTTCAAATCTTTGTCGTTACAAAAGTCATGGTTGAAAAATTAATTTTCAATGAAAAACATTTTAATTTATGATATTATTATTGGTATTATTGAGGTAGTGATGTGAAATATTAGAATATTATATTGTTTCCAAACACATTCATGATTCTCACATCAAGTTGCCGCAATTTGATGTAAAATTAATGTAATGTATATCTCAAGTACATTTTAACCATTAGCTAACGTATCATCAATTTTTCGAGAAAAATCTGGAATTATTTCTATTAATCACGAGGTCTCTGTATGCATACATGTCCAACAGCTGAAAACCCATGGATGTTGACGTGTGATTGAAATTGAAATTAATTTTTAAACAAAGTTATTTGTATTAGGTTATGATGTTTTTTCACGGTACCAAGAACTCAAACCAATAAATGTATATCCACTGTAAAATGGACATTACACATATTAACATGATGATACATCATCCTTAAAACCTGTAAAATATACTTCAAAACATACATTAGAACATTGGTTTACATTTATACGTCATAAAAACTAATCCATCGAAATGTTAAAAAACAATAGCCTCGACAATAGCTCCAATCCAGAAAATAGTTCTCAAGTCTCGGAAGAAGAAGTGGAAGAATACTTTCATGCAGTAGCCACGGCATGTGAGGTCTCGCGCGGCAACGTCCCAAGAAGCGCACGAGGCCGTCCCTTATTCTAACGAGCGTAGAGGCCCCTATCTATCCACAGTTCACTTCCGGCTTCTTCGCCGCGTCTCGATTACGCTGCAATAAAACACCGGTGGAGCGCACCTGCAGCCACTCCCCTTTCCTTATTTAGTACGACAACAATAAGGGCCAAGGAGAGGGATATCCTATAAGCTATTCACGCCTCTGGGGCTCGTCGAGCGATAGTAACGACAGTGGCCGCCTTTATTTCGCGTCCGCGGAAACTTTTCGGGCCACGTGCTTTGTTCGAGGAAGCGCCTTGGCTCGAGTCGTTTGGAAAGTATATGCGCAGGCTCGGTTCGTTGGTTTGCCGGCTTTTAGGCGCGCCTCGTGTACGCGTGTGTTACTGATGGAGCTGTGATGAATTCGCGTTCTATCTGATTGGAAATGTTACTGATATTCCCTATTTAGACTTGGTGGGTGACTACTTTTATCCGGGACTGACTTAAGGTGGAACGTCTATTGAACAATACCTAAGGTATGATACCTACTTTATACGTAACTATAGCCAGTACTCGCAAAAAAGTCCTTGGTAAAGATAACGAGAGAATTATAGATGCTCCTCCAGTGACTAGTTTGACATAGTTTTTGTCCCGAATTGTAGCTGTTCTCGTTTTCTAAGAAAAAATCATTCTTACAAGAAAGTTAGAAGACCACTAAACTTTGATCTACAAAGTATGCGAGGAATTGAAAAAATTCTGATTAATTATTTCTAACTAGAGTGATATTACAAGAATACATAATGTGTATAGTTTTAGTTTTGATATAGAAGAAGACAAATTGGACAAGCAATTATAAAAATGTGTTGGGCTGTTAAATGTGTTAAGGCATGCTGTTTTTTTTTCTTTTCAAAGAATTTATTTGGTCACTTTCAAACAGCTTGGATATCTATAATATATATAATCTAGAGTCCTCGATGGCTTAGTGGTTAGCGTGCTAGCTTCCTAACCTGACAGACTCAAGGCAAAAACGGGTTCGATTCTCGTCGAAAAATTTTCGGGAATTTCGATTCTCGGACCTTTTTGGTGGGAAAAGTACCCGTGGCGCCGAAAACACATTCTCCCTGATTCTAGCGGACTGACTCCAATTTCTCCTGATGATGCCTTGGACCTGGGGGGCAATCCCTCCTTGGGGAGGTCGTCGACGCGCCCTGATGCTGGGTTCGGTAGGTTCCCGCTGGCAGTAGGCGCTAAGCCAATTCCCGTCTGGGAAGCCAGAAGCTCATCGTCCTGGTGAATGGGTCACCGGCGAGTCTCTTTCGGGGGGGCCAACACCTGGGCCAGTTTTCATCCAGAGAAGTCGCCTACCATCCCTGCAACTATCGGTGCGGATGGGCTGAAGATCTATGAGTGAAATTCTCTTCTCTCATAAGTCTGATGCCTGACCATAATGTGTTTCTCTCTCTCTCTCCCGTCGTCCCTTGAGGCTACTTTAACACCTCAATATTCCGAGTTTCGCCCTGATGCGTATAGTACCGACCAGATTCTTCCCTTGGTCTCATGATCGGTCATCGAACTTCGCCGTTATTTCTCATCTTTCCACTGTTTCTCTGCTTCTGTCTCTTCTTTCCTGTTTCAAACACCTATATCAGAGTAATAGTATATCGGACTGGCTCTCTCTCGGGGAGGATGGTTTTAGTCGGTAGGCGCCCGTGGTGATTAGCATCACGTAGTGTTATTACACTATAAGCCAGGGTGAATCCGACACTACCTCTACGGTAGCTATGTGTGCACGTCGAGGCGTCTTTAGAAGATCTCCTCCTTCCCGTTATCAAAACAAAAAAAAAACAAAAAAAATATATATAATCTCAAGTGTCAATAGGACAGAACATTAAATCATCTTTATATGATTTTTCCTTTGACGATGTGTTTATTTATTTCCATTGTTAATTACATCAAAAAAAACGGAAAAATAATGTCTCCTAAATTCAAATCTTGCTTACCACTCAAATTTTCGTGCATAGGCACACGACCCGTTGAAAACGAGTGACAAACTTTTAAATGGTACCTGGTTGAGCAACTTTGTCATTGGTCTCAACGCTAACCTCGTCAGGCTTAAATAACAATCGTTCAAAAACTGACCTATTTAAGTATTGAAGACAACTCCAGATCAGTGATGGGTCAACTCTGTGGAGGGTTTTTCCAACAAGTCAAGTCCATCCATTTACGGGCGACATCTCACTGTTCGACTATAACGCCTGCAGAGACTACATTTCGATCTCACCAACACAGAAAGCCAATTATAATTTTTAAAAAGGTGTAGCACGAACATTTAATATGCCTAAACGCATTGATGGGATTTCACGGCATCTTTGAAAAGTCAATGAGTCTGCTAGTTTTGAGGCCAACCCAAATTTTCTGATATTTGAAACATTTTCTTAAGAGTATGCCTTATGATTGTTACTCTCATGTTTATATTATTAAGAAAAACATCAATCAGTCTATTCCTAATGAAAAATGAAGTGCCGTTTGAATCGCATAGCCATCCTTACCATCCATTACCGCTCGCGCGTAAACGTCCAGCGTTCGATTAAAAACCAAATTTAAAACACGCGAAACGCATCGAGCCCTGCACTCGGCGAAACAAATTAAACCGCAACGGCACTCGCGGCCGCAAACGCACCCATAAAACTCGATCCATCGGTAAAAATCGAAATACCGCGTCGCGTTTCATCACCCAATCCGTATTCTAAGAAGCGAAACTCTCACCACCACCCTGCGACCAATGACGCAGCCGCAAACGGTAGCTCCCGATCACACGGACCAGCCGCCGATTCGCGCGGACGATACAGAAAAACCGCTGTCGGAGAGACGATCGCGCTGAAAATTTTCCAATTAGCGCGTAGCGCCGGAATCGCGCCCGGGACCTCCGCGGACTTTATCGCCACACTTGGCGGCATCACCCTCGGCCGAGTTCAGTCGTAAATAAGCCGGCTAATTAAAAGCGAGCCTCGGCCACGAGCGCGCCGATCGGAGATGCATCCGAGGACCGTTGCGGCTGGGATCGAGACGCCGATGGAAGCTGCGGGACGATTTGGAATCATCGAGTACTTGGCGCGAGCCGGAGAGCGAGAACGAGTGTCGGAGAAAATTGGAGTCTTTGAAACTCTGTTTGGACATCACTTTGTTTTCGTTTCGGAGTTTCGTTGGTGTTGAAGGTGAGTCGGGCAAGGACAGCGAGTTCTTGGAAGCCCGACTGATTCTTGTTGCATTTCAACAATGAATTTTTATAATTACGCTTTTATTCGTCTCGTACAGTCTGTCAGCCCGTTTGTTTAAGGCAGAATTGGAGGAATTCTGAAATCGATTGTTAGTTTGCTTCCATCAGATGAGTTACAAACATTTGTTCCGACAAAAATGCTTGTGATGCACAGCAAGCAAGTTGCATC
This sequence comes from Copidosoma aretas, assembly GCA_030522625.1. Lineage (NCBI taxonomy): Eukaryota > Metazoa > Arthropoda > Insecta > Hymenoptera > Encyrtidae > Copidosoma > Copidosoma aretas. The sequence continues at coordinate 802 of JAPYYV010007978.1, read as the reverse complement.
AAATGTTTATTCAATATTTTCACATTGCGTTTGAATCACAACATTTAAATGCATACTACGGTGTTTTGCATGGGAGTCCCTTTAATCATGACACGCGGATTCCTACTCATCTACATTCATTACGAAACGAGGTAATATCAAACAAAAAAAAAGCATCAGACTCACTTGTAGTCAACAAACGCACCCGCGACTGAGATCGGCTCCGCGATATCGGGAGATCTAATATTGCACGGCTTCACCGCGTTTGGAAGCGCCAAGTACCACTGGGCACCATTCAGTAACAACACACTCCGGGAACAATTTATCGAAATAATCCCCCCCCCCCCCCCCCTCAACGATCACCCAAGTGATTTTCAATTCCCCTCACGAAAATAAACTGCACTCCTCGAAGAACAGCAGCACGTTAACACCGGGGGTAATAATATCGACGAAGGAATGCAATAAACACGCCGGAGGATAAATGCGCGAAAAGGCGGCGCGCGGGCTCTCCCCGAATAAATCCGGGCGCATATTATGCGTGTAATAATACGCGCGTACCCGTTTTTCCCTTTTTCGTCGTTCCCGTCGAGCGGAGTTGTTGCCGGCTAATTTACGGCGGTTTTTTTTCCCCCCTCCCCGGAGCCTCTTCTTATCCCTCGTGGCATCCTCGCGCGGAAAGAGCTACGTTCGGCCGATCTGACAGAAAAGTCCGGTTTTGAGTCGAGCTGCACGGAGAGGAGGGGGAGGGCGGCGGTGTGTTCTCGCCGAGAGCTGGCTGCAGATAAAGTGGCGATGTTTACGGGAAGAGCGCGTTCCTCGCTCC
>JAPYYV010007977.1:0-12975 GCA_030522625.1 Copidosoma aretas | reverse complement strand
AAGCTTTCATTTAAAAAAAAAATCATGTCAATCGGACTTACCGTTCGGGAGTTATTTTATTTCGTAAGGATTTTGACGATCCGGAACACTGTGCGGCGTGCCTTTTTATTACCTACATGGTAAATTATTTTTAATTTATGTAATTTTTGTTGATCTTTATTTTTCTTTTTTTTTCTTTTTCTTTATAACAACATATGTATTGTATTTTCTGTTTTTGTATGGATATTTATTCTTGATGTGGCCATTAGTGGACTGACGAAATATTTACTTATGTATTTATTTTTATAATAAACAGTCATGCTCCATGCATTAAGTATATAATTTGTGTATTCATTGATGAGTCACGACAAGGGAGCAAGTGATAAAAAGTTACCATCAGAAGTAAATTATATTCAATAATATCTGGAGACTACTTAAGGTAGTTCTATTTCTTGCTATAGTCAATGCCATAAGGTCTACTGTTTGATATGTCGTCTTTCCTCATTGCACTTGAGTAAGAACATACAACTTTTTTGCCCAATTCACGCATATACATTATGAATAACAGTAATAATCGATTACAATTGTACTATATTTACATCAATTATCAACTAAAAAGTACTTTTTTTCACTGCATACATTTCCCATGAGTTGAACAAAAGTCGTGGTCTCAACACAGATTGCTTTGAAAAACACACTTCTAAATTTAGCTATGCTGCTTTACGGTAGGATTTTGAAGAACAAGGCTACAGTAAACAAATTCACATGCCAGTGCTGTTAGAAGTTGTAACCTCTTGAATTTCCAAGCGTTTCATTTTCCGGTTTTCGTGGGTACAAAAATTTTGTTCCGTTTCGACCTCCATTTAAATAACTACTTGGTGTACTTTTATAGGTACGAAAACTATGTTTTCTTATGCTATTTGATAGTAATAGATATTTTGTGAATGCAAAAGTCTTTATGTTTTGTCTACTAGTTGTAAAAGCACCCCAAAGCTCGAAATTTCCGTTCCGATAATTTCCGTTCCGACCCCCCATAGTCGAAGTCCATTCCTCGATTTAAAGAAACAGATCTTTACCAAACTTTTTTCACAGTAACATTTTTTGTGAGATACGAGTTTCCACTTAGATTAATAATTTTGTTTTGTATTTGATAGGAAACCTTATCCCACTTTTAAGGTTATTTATAACTATTTGATACTCTGCTATCACTGGAGCAATTTCCATTAACAGTTCATTGTCAATGAGTGAGATAAAGCAACAGAAGTTCCCAGAAGTACAGTATCTCATAAGCTTACGTGTAAATCCGATGCAATCAGTTACATTATTTCTCGGCTCTGAATGAACCTCATGCCTTCAAATTTTGACATTTTTACATTGGAGGTTGTACTTAGACGTAAATTAATTTTTGTCCGATTCTCATTGTTAATTCTGAGACCGGTTAAACGCTCTTAATACTATATAATCGTGAAAGATCGAATTATAAATAGTGTCGTAATAATACTATTAAATTAGGTAGGGAGAAGTACAGGATTGTAGTGAACACGAATAAAAATATAGACTGTGTAGATGGTAATGTATCTATATTTATTTGCAACGTTTCGTTCGGATTTCCTGAACCTCTTCAGGCAGGCTAAAGATGACAAGCACAAAAAGGCACAAGATTAAAACAATACTGCATTTAGAAATTAAATTTTCTGATATTAGTAGAAGATGTAGACGCAACACGCAATAATGTTTTACCTGGTGGAAATGAATTAATATTATATACATATAAGACGAACAGGAGAGCGTCGTTCTCAGTCGTTTGTCACAAACCCTACTGAACTAATATTAACAATAATAGAAACTCGCGCACGAAAAATAACAAGGTAAGAATGACGAAACGCAAGACGAACAACAAGATAGAGAGGACGAAACGCAAGCTATGAGAACGATGTACATATGTAAATACTTATGTGCTAATTAAACTATTGAAATAGAGGTAACAAGAAATGTCTAACAGCATCAATGTATATGAATAACTCTATATAGGTATGTGAAATATATACGACAGTCTGAGAAACAGAGATTTCATCTAAATCTGAAAAAGACTGAGCTATAAATTTTACTAAGATTTTTAATATCTTCTTTCTTATTAATACTATTCTTTGACATGTTGATATGTATCATTTCTGAGAGAATACGCTTTCTCCACACTGCTTGACGCTCAAATGCTCGACAAAGAAGCAAATACTTGACAAAGAAGCAGTGTGGAGAAAGCGTACTCTCTCAGAAATGATACATATCAACATGTCAAAGAATAGTATTAATAAGAAAGAAGATATTAAAAATCTTAGTAAAATTTTATAATACAGTCTTTTTTAAATTTAGATGAAATCTCTGTTTCTCAGACTGTCGTATAAATTACACATACTTATATAGAGTTATTCATATAAATTGATGCTATTAGACATTTCTTGTTACCTCTATTTCAATAGTTTAGTTCGCACATAAGTATTTACATGTGTACATCGTTCTCGTAGCTTGCGTTTCGTCCTCTCTATCTTGTTATTCGTCTTGCGTTTCGTCATTCTTATCTTGTTATTTGTCACACGCAAATTTCTATTATTGTAAATATTAGTTCAGTAGGGTATCTGACTGACGACTGAGAACGACGCTCTCCTGTTCGTCTTGTATGTATATAGTATTAATTCATTTCCGTCAGGTAAAACATTTTTGCGTGTTGCGTCTACATCTTCTACTAATATCAGAAAATTTAATTTCTAAATGCAGTATTGTTTTAATCTTGTGCTTTTTTGTGCTTGTCATCTTTAGCCTGCCTGATGAGGTTCGGGAAATCCGAACGAAACGTTGTAGATAAATATAGACTCACTACAATCCTGTACTTCTCCCTACCTATTTAACTCGTAAGCAAAAGTAGATAACTGCACCACAATATTATAAAATTATTCGAAATTGCTGTTTGATGAAGGATCCTACATAATTGAAAAAAAACTCAACGTGGCACTAAATATCATAAAATAAGATTTATTTATACGCTACATTCTCTCAAAGACTAGGCTAAAAGTTTAATAATTTTGTTCGAGTTGATTGATGATCTTTATTTCTTCGTCAATATTTACAGCTCAATAAATTTTACTTTAATTAGTCGCTATCTGACCCGACAGGATTGATTTTTTTTCTCTTCTTAGCTTGTTTTGGTTTCAAGATTTCTTCATCCTGTAAAAAAAGTAAAAAAATTGCATTATTCCTAAAATATTTTGCAACTTTGATAAATATTCAACATTTAGAGATTTTATTTTAAAAAAGTATGATGATCAAAGAAAATCCAACTGAAAATTCATCACAAAAGTGCATCGTCACGTAATTAAAATCTTTTTAATAATTGTGTAGATTTAATTTGATTGACAACATGATGAGTTAGAAGAGCTTAATAAAGAACAAAAAAACGAGCTAGCGGGTGCTTGGGCACCCAACTATGAAGTTATAATTCTTAAATATTCAACTGTTCAATAAATGAACAATTTAAAAGAATATAGTATGTTGATAGGAGAAGTACAGAGTATAGCCATGTCACGACATGCGGCCAGGCTAGCTAGTAAGAGACTTCCCGCTTTCATCGAATCTTCCGATCATTCCAAGTAACTTCCTACGCTGATAAAATCTCTAATGTCGCGCTCGCACTTGCCACATACGCTTACACACTTAGTCCTAGTCCCGTACATAACTCCCACAATATGTATGTATTTGTATATATGAAGAAGGCTTAGAAAATAAAGAAAAATCATTTAAGTTGATAAATGTTTATTTAATCATATAAAATGGATGATAAAGATATTTTTAGTAAAATATGTTACCAATACGCAAGGGTCCAACTCTACACAGGACACCTCTACACAAGTAATATACACCTTGTATCACTATAACTGTATAATATAATGGCTGCATACGGTATAGATTGCTTGTTCAGAGTTGTACGGTGAAAGACTGGACCCTTGCCCCAGTGAATGGAGCTCAACTCAAAAAATTACACTATTTACACACCGTGACACACCGCAGAAGTGAGAACTCAAAAGGTTATTAAATGCGTACAAATGTATTAGAAGAGAGAACGAGATCAAGTGAGTAATAGATAGGAGATGGAAGTCATGTACTTATACAGCGTGGCAAATAAAGACAACTATACATGAAATGCAATGAATTTATTCTAAAAGAAAATCAACCTAAAAAGGTTAGTCTTTTTAAAGTTATGTTGTTTCTAAACAATATATTAAATAATTTCTAAGTAAGGTATGCATGTCTCCATTGAATTCTAAAAATTGTTATTTGCGACCTATCTTGCTTACCCGTCGATATATAGTGTATTTTCTGTTTTTTAAATGTCGTGCTGTCATAAAAGTGTTCTTGAATAATTTATACGCATTATTATTTCTCTTAAACGTGTTGTAATTTTTTTCGAATTTTTTTTACCACTTTTTTACCAAAACATATCCGAAATTAGGAAAATTGCGGTTATGACATAATGTCGCTCCATTTGTCCGACTATATGCTTATTTACCCTTCAGGGTACCCGTAAAAATTGTTATTTTCAGCCTATCTGGCTTTCTGATCAAGATATTTAGTATTTTTAAACGTTCCGAGGTAATGTGTGCACAAAACCGAAAATAATCATTTCTGCATACTTTCCATGATTTCCTAAACTTGCTTTTATTTTTTTTAAACTTTTCCATATGTATTCGATATGGATACATCCAAAACACTGGAAATTGAGGTTGTTTTTACATCCCAAACACCTCTCTATTTATGTTCAGCGATGATTTTTATTTTCCCTTTACAAACCCCATAAGAATTGTTATTTTTTATGTCGGGTATTTCCAAACAGTATGAGGTTAAGTCATAATAACAACCCGTTTGATTCATAATGGGCATCTGAATCTATCTGCTGAGCTTGCAAAAATTTTTTTGTAATTTTTTTACTATATTTAAATAAAAATAAGAACAAGTTTGTAATGCGTATATTACACATACATGCGCTCACACTTACACACGTTTACACACATATCCACGAGCGATCCCAAATGCCGCACCAACCGTAATGCTTAAGTATATCTATATATTATGCTTTAGCATACGGTTTGGTGCGACGTTTGAGATCGCTGATATCCACACGTATGTACATACGTACACACAAACACACTAAACACACGGTATACATAATATACTATACAGTGACGATATAAGTATATATGTGGCGAAATCTCAAGCCGAACGGTAAGACGAGAGCGGTCACCGATCCACTTATGTTGTTTAACTTTAAAATTCTTCTAAGAATAAGGCGCAATAAAAATCAAATATTCCATAGAATCTCGTATAAATTAACTTTTAATGAATAAATAGTCCCTCGATGCATTCAACTCTTATACGTAGAGTCTAACAGTACTAAGTTGGGGGGATAAACAGTTTGGAATTTTATTTTATCATTTGTTTTAAAATTCTTAAATTTTGTCACCCTCCATTTATCAGTATATGTATCAATAAATAATCCCTTAATGCATTTAACTCTCTTACGTAGAGTCTTACAGTACACGGTTAAGGGGATTAACAGCTTGGTATTTAATTTCATCATTTGTTTATTAATTTTTTTAATGTATCATCCATTCATTCATGAATATATGTATCAATAAATAATTCCTTGATGCATCCAACTTTCATGCGTAGAGTCTCGTAGTACTGAATTAGGAGGACCAACAGCTTTGGATACAATGTTGTCATTCATTTATAAATTTATTAACTGTATCATCCATTCATCAATAAATATATTTATCAGTAAATGATCCCTTGATGCATTCAACTTTCATGCGTAGAGTCTCACAGTACTAGGTTACGATGATTAACAGCTTTGGACTTAATGTTATCATTATATTATACATTTTTTAACTGTATAATTAATTTATTTATAAATATATTTATCAATGAATAGTTTCTTGATGCAATCAATTCTCATACGTAGAGTCTTACAGTACTGGGTTAGGGGACTTAAGAGCTTGGAATTTACATTTTGTATTTATTTCAAAATTCTTCATTTTTATCACCCTCAATTTATGAATATGTGTATAAATAAATAATCTCTCGATGCATTCATCTTTCATGCGTAGAGTCTTACAGTACTAGGTTAAGGAGATAAACAGCTTTGAATTTAATTTCTGCATTCATTTAAAAATTCTTTAATTTTGTCACCCTCAATTTATTAATATAGTTATCAATAAAAAATCACTCGATGCATTTAACTTTCATACGTAGAGTCCGACAGTACTGGGTTAGGAGGATTGAAAGCTTGGGGTCTGATGTTAACATTTATTGATAAATCTATTAACTGTACCATCCATTTATTTATAAATATATTTATCAGTTAATAATACTTCGATGAATTTCACTCTTATACGTAGAGTATAACAGTACTGGGTTAGGGGGGTTAACAGCTTAGGATTTGATTACTGCATTCATTGAAAAATTTATCAACTTTATCACCTTTATTTATTAACATATTTATTAATAAATAATCCCTCGATACATTTAACTCTTTTACACGTAGAGTCTAACAGTCCTTTTTAGACGGATTAACAGATTGGAATTAATTTTTGCATTTATTTAAAAATTCTTCGATTTTGTCACCCTTAATTTATTAATATACGTATCAATAAATAATCCCTCAATGCATCCAACTGGCATGCGTAGAGTCTCGCAGTACTGGATCAGGGGGACTAATAGCTTTGGATTTATTGTTATCATTCATTTATAACTTTCTCAATTTTATCATCTATTAATAAATAATTAATTAATAAATGAAACTTTTACATGCCGGGTAATTGGGCTTTACTCTCTTAAGATTAAATTATGTTTCTTAAAACTTCTAAGTTTTTTACCAGAATTGTTAATTCAAAATTATACATAAATTTTTTTCATTAATTACGCACCTTTACTTTGTAGAAGAAGCCTTATTGAATCAACTAAAGTGCTGAATCTTTCGGCCAATGAGAGCACGTTCCACTCTCAGCTAATCAGTCGTGGGGGACAGATCTAATGATTCCCCGTGATTGGACTCCCTGATTCTCAAAAGCCAAAAGTATGAAACCAGGAAAATAGTTTTTCAGAGTTTTTGTTAACAAATTAAACAATTTTCAAATTACGCACAAAAATTGTTATCGTTTTCTTCAATCAACTTGAAACACAACATACTCTCATGCCGAACATTTGTTAATTAATTATATTTATTCTTACAAGTATTACCCTTTTGACAAGTACAAAATAAAAAACATTTTATTTGGGATGAAACACAAACACACGATTTTCTGGAGCATACTGTACACGTAAAATTCTACACAAATTTGTCGGAAGGAGGTAAGAGTACGTGTACCTTATCAGGTACTAGCATATCATATTCCTTTTCACAACCATATAGAAACCGATTCATTAGATTTTATCAGCACTTAAAATTTGTGTCTGATTATCAATAATAAAAAAACATCGTAATATATACAGTTTAATGGATCTGATAGTTAGTGGCAATTCTTCTGCTAAAACATCTGTGGCATAATAATATGATCATATTCTTAATTTATCAAACGTTTTACACTAACTATTTTGCTTAAAAACCTCAACTAAGTATCAAAACTCTTTTCCGGGTTTTATACTTTTGGCTTTTAAGAATCAGGGAGTCCCATCACGGTAGCACATTATTGGAACTGTGAGACTTATTAGCTACGAAGATTCTTGGGAATCACCGCGCATTCACCTTTACTGCAGCTGGATATGCAAAACTAGGCCGTTTAAATAAACAAACTATTAAATATTGTTCAAGTTCAGTATAAATTAAAACATTAAGGCCGTGGTAATTATAAAACAATGCTTAAATAAATGTGCCAAAATTTATTAAAAATTGTAAAAAATGAGTTTTTTGAAATTTCGGTGATTTTTCAATCAAAAGCTAGGCAACGGACAAACAAATTCACAAATGTTTTCGTTTAAAATCAATTGAAGAATACGCAAAAAATTTCTTGCTCACATGAAAACAATTTTTGAATTTGTTAACTAAATTGGTTGATAACTTTTTTCGGCGCAAATTTTTGACTTTACACCTTTAAAATTCGTAATCAGGGGGTCAAAATACATTAAAAAAACCTTGGTAAAGCTTTGGAACTAAAAAGGTTACGGAAACCCTGTGGGCTACTCCACTAAGATATTATTAAAGCTTTATCACATACAATTAAATCCAGTAATATTAATATTTCTTTTTAAACTGAAAAAAAGAAAATAATCTTCCAAGTTATTTAATTCTAATCGTAATTTAGAAGTGTTATGACTTATTATATATTACTATAAAGAAAAAGAATTAAGGCAATAGCTGGCAATTCGATTGGTGTAATTTTTCGTTTTTTAGTAATGAAAGAAAAAATTATCGTTCTGAAATAAATAATTTTCCTAATTCTTCTGTACCATTAGTAAAGAAAATGATATAACTGCAGTAAAAAATATATTTAAAAAGTATTTTCAGGTTTCGTTTCATATGTGATAAGAGTTATTTAAAATTTTAACTCAATTTAATACCTTTACATTTGATTAATACATCGAAAATATCATTTTCAGGAAAAATGACATTGACACTTATCAAGAACTATTCAATAATTAAAAAAAATAATTTAAAAGAAGAACAGCTTGACATAATTTTCAGCACGATGATTAATTTTTTTTTACCCAAACCATTCTTTAATTTTATTCAGTAATTGTTAATAGTTTGAAAATTTGCATTTTCGACAAAAATTATTTTCTAGTGATTTGTAAGATGGCTTTGTAAATAGTTTACTAAATGGCTTCTACAGCAAAAAGGACATTATTGTGATCTCCACTCGGCTTTTACCGGATATAAATATCCTGCATTATTATTTTGTTCAATATAATTGTAAAATTAATTTTTGAAGTAAAAATAATTTTTCTAATTGACAATATGATCTCGATTGCATTCATAAATGTAGTTGTCAGTATATCTTATGATTTTTATTGATTCAATGTAATGAAAGTAGGTGTAAAATTTCTACTTTATTCTTAAAAATTAGTCGTAGCTTTCTACCATCAAATTATCAACTCAAATTTATTTGGTTGTATTTCTATTTTGTAGAAGAACTTCCTGTAGAAGTATTACTGTAAATACAACTATTTATTATTTATATAACAAATTTTTATTACAACTTAAAATTATCACGAGTAACTTTCAAGTTAGGTTTACGAGTTGAGTTGCCAACCATTTTCCACGCGACAGCATTGCACATCGATTCAAAAATATCACAATAGTACCAACAATATCACGGGGATTTCGACAGGTATGTAACATTTTGTATGTCCCGTAAGAACTCAACAAGACATCATTCAAGGAGAAAAACAAACCTAGCAAGATTTACTTGGTATACAAAGCAAATAAGATCGACATATTTTTTCAGTTATTTGTTGTAATTGTACAGTGTATGCACATAATATGAGCATATTGAGTTGAAATATAAAATTATGATTTTTTGGGTAGAGTCTATGCATGAAGTATAATTGATTGTCATATTCATACATGATGAAAATCTGTCTATATTTTGCTGCGTGGAACAAACAGCTTGAGTTAAATTAATTACTGTCAACAACAATAGTAGTTTTCATGCTAAGTCTTGGCAGTCTACTAGGGCCATGCGAAGGTTGTTGTTTGTCCAGATCGGATGCATACTTGTTGCCAACACCTCTCTTACCACGGCCATTTGCTGTTATATTTTGACGTTTGGTACGTCCTACGCGAGAAAATCACTGTATTCAACGAGTGTGCATCCAACTAGGACCATTATAAGTGATCATACATGGCCTTCCCTCGTACTTTGAAGATGTTTGGTGGTTGTGTTGAAGATGTATTAGGTTATGTAAGCACCTCTCCACCCCCACAACAGAATACACCAAAAACGATCGCCCTGTTGGAAATATCGTTACTATGGAGAAATAAAAATGATTTTTATAGATGTTTTTCGGAAGGACCTTTCTTTAGTATCAGTAGCGGTTTGCAAATAATTTACAACCGATCGTACTGAAATTTGATTTGCATATAGAGAGGAGAGGTGAGGCTAGAAAATCCGAATTCTGACCGAATTAAGTCTTAATATTAATTAGAACGCGGGTTATAGATTTTCTAAAAAATGGCGAGAAAATTCAATGTGCGGAAAAATAATGAACCGAGCAGAGATCACTTAGTCTAATTTTTTTGGACTTCGTATTACGTATTTGTATCCCAGAACACTTTTCTTCGTAAAATACAAAGCTGTCTCGTAAATCGTAAAGAACAGATTATGGCAGTCTTAAACAATTATTTGGACACGTTTTCCATAAATGTACACACACTCAATTAAATATCATAATCACGATGTTTTCATAAATAAAATAAAATTCTGATAATAATTTCAATAATTTTTTACCGTAATTCGGCTGATTCTAGTAGACTGTTATTGTGTATGTAATATTGTTGTACATTACAGTCCTGCTCAAAAAATGCCACCATACGCATATATAGACATATACATTTATGTATATTTGTGAGAGTCAAAACACATATTATTATAATTATTTTGAACTATTACTAGATTATACTTTTCATCCATAGTACATAAGCGACCCAGCAGATATTGTCCCTCTTAAACGAATCACGCCCCTTTGCGGCCATTGGTTGACGATGGCCATACTAATTATGGTTTTACATGAGATTGCCTTTAAGTATAGCCTCCTCCCTAATACCAGCCACAGAAGAGTCTAGTACTATCGCTAGAGTCTAGTACAATAGCTATGTACTGTTCATATAGATTTAATATATTATGTTATGCTTATAGACTCTCTATAAAAATCATAAGCTATGTTACATTTTTTATAGGTCGTTCAAATAAATTCATTGAATTAATGAAAATATGTGGTGTAGGAACTGACAGCTCATTGTGGACTGATGAATAATGTTTTTGCAGTCGCACTAAACTTAACAGTTAGATTTAAGTCAACTACGGCGATCCAATAATAGAAATAACATTTTTTTTATTCGCTTAAAAAGTTTGTATTTTACATGAACAATATTGTTTTAAAGTTTGGGTGTGTTCATATATATAACGAAAGTTAATGATGTTTCAGAGAATAGATTATAATTCATTAAAAATGAGTGGTTATCTCGACAATTCCAATATTCACCTGCATCCAAAAAGCATAAGGGGTTTTCGTGTTCATCACGTACTTCGGTTCTTAAATAATTGTGATTAAGAAACAAAGACATTTACGCTGCCGAATCCGTTGATATACTTTTACTTGATGTATATACATTGTAATTGTGTTAATATAAGTATATTTTCATCAACAGAATTCGTTGGTATCCAAAAGAACAGAAATCGATGCTACATTCACAGTTTACTTCAATTATTGTTTATGACCCCACTTTTCAAAAATTATATTGTAAACTTGAATCAAGTGGATGCGTTTCCTGGAAGGGAAGAAAATATTTTATCAGCTTCACAGAAACTGTTTATTGAATTACAAATAACATATTACCAGAAGCTCAATTTTACTTATAATGAATAAACGTATACAAATATGTTACGACTACTCACTCTGTTTATTTGTTTGTTTGTTTAGACTTCCACAAGAACATTTATTAAAGCTGACACTTTTACTCAAAGTTTTAAATGGGATTGTCAGGGACAAGAAAATGTCTAAGTCTTATTTACAATAATAATGAATAAAATACGAGCGTACTGCATCAGCACAGGGCTGCATGATATTGTCACTGAAGTATACGAAGGTACCCATGAGTATATACATCATCTAAGGTGCCGTCACGTTATTGCTAGGCTAGATATTAATTTTTGAGAAATTACATTGTAAACTACGAATAAAAAATTTTCAATGGTTTTCTAATCGTTAAATTTGTCGTCACATCCGTGTTGTATCGTTAAACATTGAGTACATCGTAAATAGTGTGTATGTATAATATATTATACGGTTAATTCCTCCAAAACTGGCTCAGACGATGTCCCCGGCTCGTATGCGCGTACTGAGCTGTCAAAATGTCCTTACCGACCAGTGCCCCTTTTCGATTGTTTCACCTTTCGACCTTCGCTGCGCGAACATCAAGCTCGTATACCCGAACTGCAGGCACACGTTGACAACATTGGGGTACTACGACGTGTATAATCTGTGAAAGTACAAAATACGCATTTTTTCCAATTTTTGTCGGGACAGTAAATAATACGTGTGGAAAAGAAATCAACACTGTGTCTACGAGATGTACGAACTCTTCAACGCTTGAAATGTCCTTTCCGTCCACCCAAATACTTAAAGTGTCTGTTATTTCGCTTCAGTACATCGTAACTTTTCCAAATATTTTTTGCAGCACTTGTAGGCTCAAGTATGAGACACTTGTCTCAGTGTTTGGATCACAAAGCCTTTATTCGCGAAATATATCAATCAACGTAGGTTCTACTTTCAATACTAGTAGCAAAATAGTAGTTTAATCTCATTTTTAGCGTTTTTCGTGTCTCTTGATCAAACAGCTACAACTTTTAATGGTGGCACTAAATTAAACAAATTTTTTTTAAATGTATAGAGTTTGATTCCAGCCTTCATTTAATCCATGTAAGAACACTTCGATCTTAAACACAGCTTACCCACACGTACTAGAGACGAACGTGCATTTTTTTTAAAGTGACTCAAATTCACTCTTACAAAATGTTGTATATCTTTTGACCAATGAACTTTATACTAGAATCGCTTTGGATATTTGTTGTTAATTGTATTTGACGTCTGAACAATACGAAATAAAAATGTTTCAACTAATTTGTTTCAACCAGACAAATATTTATATCGGTCTTACAGTCAAATTAATAAACAAACATTAATATTATTTTTAATTTTACGTATGTGTGTGTGTAATTTTTAAAATTACAC
>JAPYYV010007976.1:0-18160 GCA_030522625.1 Copidosoma aretas | reverse complement strand
AAAAGAAAAAAAAAAAAAAAAAAAAAAAAAAAAAAAAAAAAAAAAAAAAAAATGTCTATTGCCTCTCAAGATCATAGATTCTAGTCCCCATTGACAAAAACCATCCCCATGCCTTCTTTGAATCTACCGACGTAAATATGTCCCTGGAAGCATCGTTTACGCAAGTTTTTCGCAATTCTTGCGTAAAATTTATGTCGTTGGTAACTTTCGTAAGACTTACGTATAACTGTCTGCTTCTACACGGCAGACTTGCGACAGACAAGGGCCTTTACTTCTTGCGTAAGAATTGCGTAAATTTTACGTTTCGTAGTCCGAAAACCGGATGCCATTAACCCACAGTCACTTGCAGCAGATTTGTAAGATCCTTTATCTGAGGCAAAATCTTCGGCAAAACCACCATGTTTAGTTTTGCGTATTGCCTGTTCAATCGGCCGCTAGAAAGAGTTGATAGGTTTACTGCTGTTAGCATAATATTTGATACTTCCCTATCTTTCATCGATCACAAATTTTTTTGTCTCTAAAGCCTACAAAATACTTGGTTTCATCGCATGCTCCACTAGACCACTTAGATGCACTTTGTACAAAACTTTAGTAGTACCCCGCTTACTCTTGTATGCTACATCTATGCACTCCTCTTCACCCTTTCTGTCACGACTGCAGCCAAGCTGCTAAACAATTCAACCTAGCCAGTATTAAGTCTCTTTATAGCTATCATGACCTCACGTTCTCATTTAAACTTTTAAGACTCAACTGCTTCGACAGATGTATCTCTCGTCTTTTCTCCGAAAGAGAGCTCTCCTACGCCCTGAGGAATGCCCGAGATCTCTAGGAGCTTCATTGCTCGTATAATTCTTTGTTACACAGCGTTTCATACTTACAGGCTACGGAGAGAATAGGATAATCTTCCTATACACCTTTGAGGTCGTCTACCTCTCTACGTAACTTTAAAAAGCTTACCCAAGATAGTTTTCAAAAATCAGTAATCGTTACACAAAATGTTTCTAAGTTGTCAGCGTCTGTTCAATTCAGTTATAAATAAATGAATATATAGTAAATTTCCTACCTAGGGCAGAAAATACGACTACCGCGCGCTTCGGGCGCGGTTGTTGTATATTTATGCCCAAGGTGAGGACAACATTTTTTGTACCGAGGGCAGAAAGTGCAAATCTTCTGCCCGTAGGCGCATTTTCGGCAGAAAGTGATTAGGAGGGCCGAAAATGCGTCCCGAGGGCAGAAAGGCTCTGCCGCACTTTCTGCCCTAGGTAAGAAAAATGATTATAAGCGTTATACAAAGACGTACGTTGTAAAATAAAAAAACTAAGTCGACGTCGCAGATTCTACCGTTTGCTTAATGCTCAAACCGAATTAAGCGAAGCAATGTTCATACTTATATCTGCCAGAAATTCCAGACATTAACAAACGCATCTCATTACTTTTTTACGTTTGATGTTTACTTGTATACTAAAGATAAAGCAAATAGGGCTGTAATCAGAAGTACTTACGGATATTAAGGATTTAAAAAACAATCGAGGCATGAGCAGTACTTCAAGATACGACAAGGAGATGAACTGGTTGTCTGCAGGACAGCCTCGCCTCTTTGGAGTATGAGGTCATTCCGTCAGCTTGTTATTGTCTAACGGATTGTACTTATATTTGACATGATAAAAATGATAATAATAATGATAATAATGACGTTGCTAACGATGATGATGATGATACTGATATTGAGGTAGACGATGATAACAATAATGATAATAATTATGATGATGACAATAGTGATAATGCTGATGATGATAATGATTAATTATAATATTTATGATGATAATAATGATTTATAATAATATTAATGATGATAATCATTAAATGATAATGGAGGTGATGATAATGATAATGATAACGCTCGTGATAATGATGATTATAATAATGATAAGAATGATGATGCTGATGATGCCATTGCTGCTGCTGCTGCTGCTGATGATGATGATGATGATGATAATGATGATGATAAGCTGAGTAAATACATAATAACGATACTCTAGATTTGAAAATTAATATATTTTTGAATACCCTGAACAGCAACAAATATGATATTTATTTATCCACACACCCATTTGTGACGCCATCGTTGGGGGATTGAGACAATACGCGAGTCTATCGCTATTCTACTCTTCTTACATGGATAACTATTACAACATTATATTTCTTTTTTTAAGAAGTTTTAGGTTCAGCAGACTCCTGAGAATGCATCTACAAACAATTTTGGACCAGCTTGTATTATTTAGTGAAGTTGTTACTGAAATATCGACCAAAATTCAGAGCTACTCCTAAGCATTATATGCATACTAGGTACCCTCGCACTCGACCAGGGAAAAAAAGTATTTCTGTTTGTTCAGAAGAAATAATAACCCTAATGGAATACAACGTGTTAAAAACGTTATGAAAACGTTATTTTATAAACTTTATGACGTTTTAACAAAAGTTTGATATCACTTGCAGTTGGAAACTAAGCTATTTTGTAAAAATTATTTTTTTTTTTAAATAAATTTAATGATGCAACCCCCTGATATTTGAAACCCCTTAGTAATTGAATCCCAAAAAAAAACTATCAACAACTTATGTGTAATAAAAATTATTTTATTTTATTATTAATTATGCGAATTATTGCTTTTACAATGAACATGTTTTTGGTAGTTCATTCTATGATCATTTCAATAATATCCCTGGGGAAAAAAACCGTCTGAGAAATAGTGAAAAATCGTAAAAAACTATGAAAAAATGTAAAAGTCCCCGAAAATCAATAAAACTTTATAATTTTCGGTTTTTGGGCGCAGATAAATATTTTTTGTGTTTTCTATGTTCAAGTACAGAAAAAATGTTCTTACATATTTTTCCGAAACCTTATAATTTTTAAGTAAAAAATTTTCAAAGTTAAATTATATGTTCATTTTAAAATTCATACTTTAAATTTTCCAAAAAAACTTACTGTTTTAGACAAAAATATATTAAAAACATGTTCTCTTTAATTTATTCCGAAGAATTCGAAAATAATTTTTTCAAGTTGAATGAATACATATACATACCTATCTATGAAAAACCGTGAAAAACTGTAAAGCTGTAAAAATCCCATACAATTTCCCCAGTTTGTCACAGTTTTTCACAGTGTTTTTTCTACAAGCAATATTGTTACTACTGAAAAAAATCATTAGCTCAAGTCCATACTTAACTCTTCATAGCAATAAGCTGAAAAAACTTTTTTACAACATAATCCCAACTTCTTTTGTAAATCGCTTTAAATCTTTGGAAACCACATTTTTTCCACATTGGTAAAAGTTGTATACTATTACTGTTGCTCATCAAACTGCTAGGCCTCAAATCGGCTACAACTGCGGATTCGAGCAACAACAGCAAACCCCCCCCTAAATCGATAAAAAGTCGAATCACATCAGGCAGCAATACTATAGTCCTCCGGAAGCCCGCGCGGCAACCTTGATACCTTCGTCCTCCAGTAGTTCACCGCAGAGCCCCCTCTTCTCTCATGCATCGTTAATGCAACAGCACCGACATTCCCATCCCCCCTTGGCGAACAAAAACAGAAACAAGTGCCACAGAAAAAAAGAAAAGAAAAAATCCTCACACAAATGCATCATCGATCGATCCCCCTCAACGTGCGGAGTATCATGTCCATGCATAATTTTATCGCCCGTTAGGGTGTAGATCTGACGGAAAATGTTTGGAAGAAATACGAGTTTTCGTTGAATTAATGCACCCGCGGTTTTCCAGGGGCCCGACCGTCCGAGGGTTGGCCGGTGATGGTCTGGTTTCACGGAGGCGACTTCAACACCGGCACGCCAGCCATCTGGGACGCCTCCGTCTTCGTCATCAAGCAGAAGGTCAAGTTCGTCCGCTTTCTTTTTTTTTCACCTGTACACCCTCATCACGTATGCATGCACCCAAACTTTTGTTTCCCCGACACTATAGGTTCGATGACGATTCAATGCTAATGGTGCAGTGATTATGTTAATTTTCTTTCCCCCCTCCCCTCCCTTACATTGGGCTTGAAAATAATTTCTAGTGCTCACTCGCCCGCACACCGACCTAATTTTTTACAACCCAATGCACGTGTCTGATCGTATAGTATGCTAATTGAGTGAACTTCGACGACGATGGTGCATCTTATTTTTATCGTCGCGTGTATAGATGTGGGAATCGGCGAACTTGCCGATTTTATATACGTTTTGGAAATAAAATTTATACAGAGATTCCAATAAAAATTACCGTTATTCGTGATAAACTGGTGGAAATTTGGCAGAATGGAAATAGTAATGATTATAGTGAACGATGGAAAAAAGGAATCGTAAAAATTACGGTGCAGCAGCAGTCGAATTTATTAACTTTACTCACAATTTTTCAAGTAAAGTTGATAAATTTTATTGCACCCGCATATTGTAATTTTTACTGTTCAAACTGCAGTTTTTACCATTCAGCTTACAAAAATTTCTCTGTAATTATTTATGTAACTTTCATCTTCAGTGTTTTTCACATACCTTTTTTTATAAAATGGGCAAAAAAACCTATATGGTCTAGAAACCATTTTACATACGCAAATTTTAAATTTACACGAAAAAAACTAGCTGCTACACGAAACACTTTTTTTTGTACTCGAGTACATCTTTTTTTTTTAACAAGGATCGGGTTAATCGCGCTTATCGTGTTCGCGAGGGGTGGAGAATTAAGTTGTGCAATTACCCATTATTTCCAGCCACAAGATAAAAAGTGCACCTTTTCCCACTCAACGGCAGAGCGATACGATCGACAGCAAAGTCCAAACGCACGCGACAAATCTGACGCGCACGCGAGGCCCCCTACGCCGATCGGCGCTGTTACACTTACTTATCATCGCTTTTCCAAAGCCTTGTAAAAAATTCAGCAGCCGCAAAAACGAGGGAACGTTTCTCTTTTCTCGAATGACAGGCACGCGCCGCTTGGGTCGAGTTGAGCGCGAATCGGCCGTTCGATTGGCCACTCCTAGGGCACCCTTGAACTCGTATTTTTAGCGAGGGTTGAGGCTATTGGATTTTTCGTTTGTTTATTTATTCAGTTGGGCCGGGATTTCACGTGTGGAAAAACGATCGTGGAAAAGTTTTTTTTTTGTGTCATTTGTAAAAAAAATAAAATAAAATTGCAGTATGCGGGAGGTAATCGAGTGGAAAGTTTTAATGACTTTTAGTTCCGAACAACATCCATCCAATGCTGCGGTTAAATAACTGTATCCCTCAACAAATGATGACCCAAAAACGATAAGAGCGACCGTAAATTAGTGTAATTTTTTATCGTGATTAAAAATCTAATCAGATCACTAAGTTGTAAATATAAAAAATGTATTCACTGTGTATTCGATTAACCAAAATTTTTCAAAAATATTCAAGAACAGTTATACAATTCAAAAATAGTTTGTAAACAACTCAAAAAAATTTTTTTTTCCATAAATTTTATGAACTATTTTTGCCAGAACAATATTTTTTATTAATTTTCATTAATTTTTATAACACAGAACTTGACAACATTTTTTCTAGAAAAATATTCAACGAATTTTTTTTAAGAAGACTTATTATTTTATTGTATTTTAAGCAATATTTGAACAAGTTTCTCAAGTCCCTCAACATTTTTTAATTTTATTTTTCACAAACTGTAATGCATTAATTTTTTTTTTTTATTCCTGTATTATCAAAAGTAATGAAATATTTTTCCTGCACAAATAACGCTCGGAAAAAAGAATTTTATCACAAAGTATTTAAAAAGTAATTACTTATTCTCTCCGTTGGTTGCACATGCCTTTGAATCGCAAGTAGTAAAGCTTCGCGTTCGATCAGACGTTCGATGTTTTAGAGTTTTGCACACACATTATCTCATCGCGTCCAATATTTTTCTTTTATAAAAACACAATTATTGTCGAATCTCACAAGAATCTTTACTGAAATAACAATTTTTTCTCCTTCCGAAAAAAAAAAAACTAAAAACAGATCCTGGTCGTAACGGTCGCCTACCGGCTGAACATCCTCGGCTTCTTCACTACAGCTGACGGTGAGTCCCCGGGCAATTACGGCCTTCTGGACCAGATAGCCGCTCTGAACTGGATCAAAGACAACATCGAGCTGTTCGACGGCTCCTCGTCCAATATCATTATCTACGGGCACAGCTCGGGTGCCATAAGCGTCGGGCTGCACATGATGAGCCCGCTCAGTCGCGGCAAGTTCGCCAAAGCCATTGCCATGAGCGGCGACGCCATCAGCTCCGTTAGAATGCCTCAAGAGGAGATGGCGATCATCGACGAGGTATTTATCTGCGTACATTTAATAGAAAATTGAAATTTTTTAAAATTCTTTGAAAACGTTGTGCTTCGGACGATGAATAATTTCTAAAAAATTACCGAGAACGTTGAAGAAACGTTTTAACTTTTGCAAACATCATTATATGTATGTTTCAGGGTGTATATTTAAAAAATGAGGTGTTTTAAACAATTTTGGATGATATAAAATAGACGTTTTAGTTGAACAAAACAACTTTATCCGCATTATAATGTATGTGACTCAAAAATCGATGAAAAAACGTTTTTCTAACAATCTCAAAACGTCCTCTCATACATTTCTTGAAAAACTTGAAAATAAGCTAGACTTTGAAACAAATTGTTACCAATATATTTCGAATGTACTTTTTATCACACATTATTCACGCTGTTGTTAAACTCTGATGGAACACAACATATATCGTGTGCCATGAGGATATTTACTTCCTCTCTTCTTTACCACCAGGTGGCCGATAAGTTCGGCTGCTACCGCAACACGGACGACCTGATGGACTGCCTGCGCAACGTCGAGATCGACACGCTGATCCGCGAGACGGCGGACATCGAGACCTGGGGCCCGATAGTCGACGCCGACACGAACAACTGGACGGGCGGGCCCTTTCTGCCGAAGCACCCGCGCGACGTTGTCCAGGCAAACGAGATCTTCGCCGTCCCCCTCGTCGCCGGTTTCACGAGCAACGAGCAGGCGCTGTCCTACATCGAGTCGATCGGCAGCGAGAACGTCGACGGCAGGCTGCCGATGCACCAGTTCGAGAGCCTCATCAGGGAGGAGAGCAGCGCGGCCGTCATCGCGCCCGAGGAGAACAGCACCTGCGAACTCAAGCCCGAACTCGTTACCGACGCGGTGCTGTTTTACTACAGGCCGTATCCCCCCACGAAGGACCCGAAGCATCTCAGGGATCGCTTTCTCGATATGCAGACGGAGAAACGGTACGCGGCCGGTTTGACCCAGTTGGCGGACAGAGTTTCCAGGTATGTTTAATGACAAATGTTTAATTTTGCAATTACTTATGCCACACGCTCTTCGACTTGCCGACGGAGCTATTCCAATTGCCTTTTTTCGGAATGGTACCTTCTGTCGGCAAGGTAGAACATAGTATTATCGCTTGGACACGCCGTCCCCTTGAAAGCGAGGAGTATGCACGAAAAAAAATCTTTCAGCCACTCGACGCGAGCGCAGGCGTTCGTGTACAGGTTCGATTACCGGGCGCGCACCCAGGCCGTGACCCGGGACGTGCCCGATTGGGCCGGAGTGCCGCACATGTTCGAGTTGCCGTTCGTCTGGGGTCTACCCTACGCCTCGGGCACCAACATCCAGTGGAACACCGCGGACAAGAAGATGGCCGATCTCATGATGACGATGCTCGCGACGTTCGCGCGGACCGGCAACCCGTCCATCAGTACCGTCAAGTGGGAGCCGTTCTCGGAGAAGGACCCGGGGATACTGATAATCGAGAGGAACATCGAGATGAGCGACTCCACGGCCGTCGACTACAAGGCCCTGGCGTTCTGGAACGAGTACTATCCGACCGTTTTGAACGCCGCGATTGACAACTGCTGCAACGCCACTAACGCGGTCTCGGCTTGGAGGCTCATCGAGATGAGGTCGACGAGTTTCGTCCTCGTCTTGCTTCTCAGTGCTCTCAGGCTGCTCGACGATCGACGGCTTGTGTGAAACTTATTATTGTTGTTTTTTAATTGACGATACAGTTGTTTGCGAGTTAATGCAGCGACGTGTTGCGGGTGGACGCTTATTTGGTGCTTTGGGAGTTCGTTGATCGTTATGGTCCATGTATAGATCCCAGCTGCGAATCTGTAATGTCACGTAAATGCTCGTGTGATACTTCACGTGATTTTTCATTGTAAGCACGTGATTCATCATGTGATTTAAAATAGAGAGCGGGGATAGGGGCTTGAAAAATGACTCTCGAAGACTATTAGTGAAAAACCGCACGGATAATTAATAATTGTTGGTCGGTGAATCAGAGTTGTGTATAGAGATGACAGAGTTGCTGTACAGTTTTTTTTTAAAGAAATGACGTGCTCCAAAATATGAAACGCAAGATGATTGTATTTTTAATATCCTGTAAGAGCTAAACGTAATTCAGATGAATAGAAAACTTTATGAAACGTATCCAATAAAAAACCCTTCTAATTAGATAAGGTCGCAATTGTATGTACCATAAACTCATAGTATTCTAGGATTCTACAAAATAAGAGGACCCAATTATAGTGTGTAAATAAAAAGCAATATTATGCATATAGAATAATAGGTTCATGAATGATTGATAAAAACCTTTGTGCATTCTAGTTTGATTTGCAATATATTATTGTCAGAATATGTAAATAAATACTTTTCAGACTTTACTTGGGTTATTACCATAAAGATTCTCGGAAAAGTTTTATTTCGTTTACGCATTCACCCTTGAACCTGATAAAGCATATTTGTTTTTTAAAATTTCCCAAAAAAGTAAATAATTAAGCTTTATTAAACACGTCATTTTATCTGCATGTGAAAACAAAAAATATATTTTTCAAAATCATGCTTTTTAAGTTTCCGCTCTATATAAATCACATGATGAGTAATTAAGCTCATATCGCTAAAAAGGTCTTATCACGTGACCCATACGTGTTTTTTCCCTGTGTTGATTTGTTTTGATCGCTATATAAAGTATATAATACAATATTTAATGGAAAGTGCAATCGATTCTTCTTGTGCAATTTTTAATGCAATACATTATGACAAGTACAAAGTATGATAAATAATTCTCAATATGTATGGATACCACACAAAGATGGATGCTAGTACGCGATGTAGAATTTTAAATCCAACAATTGCTGGGAAGATATTCTACCTTAGTCTGTCGTTATGAAATTCGTCGAAAATATTGGACACGTATTTTGTAATAATCCTATGTACACAAAAACCGACGGAAAAACCCGTTAAAGATGTGTATCTACCTCCATCTATTTATATTTATGCGAAGAAAGAAATTAGCATACGTATCCAATACTTTTCCGACAATCTACCTGAATAACATAATAGAATACGTTTTTTTATTGCTTCCTGGTTTCTTAAAATTTGAGTACGGCGAAATGTGCGCTAGAACTTGGAAAAAATGTATTTTTTCAAACAAAGCATTAATGTTAAATATATTTAATATATTAAATAAAGAAAAACAATGGTGTTGAATAAAATGCATTGAAAAAATTATTTTAGATGCACGAATTTAGGATTAAAAATAGCATGTTCGATTGTAAATGGCCATCATTTATGTACAAATCCGTTAAATTAATTTACTACTAATAATTGAAATGCAAGCTTGAAACACAGTTGGAAAAAAAAGGCTACCACAACATCATAGAACCAAAGGGCTGGATCATGTTTATGACATTATCTCTATGCAAACACTAAAAAAATAAACTAAAAATCACTTAAGTTAGCCAAATTAATTTGAAGTCTCACTTCTTTTATGTTTGCATTGTAAAAATATTTATTGTCTAGTACATGCGTTTTAGTTGTAGTGTTGATACGATAAGTTTTAATAACTCCATGCCTTAATAGTCACAGCATTAATCTATTCGTGAACATTATTTTGTTATTGGATTAGTGGAAGTTTAGAACTTTTTGTGGTCTATTTGATAAATTTCAGTAAGATAAAAATATTTTTAAGAAATGTATTTTCTTGAAACTTAATATATGTGCGTTTCGTTATATTGTCTGTAAAATTTGTGGTCAGGTTAGTTAGTGTGATGTATCGTGAATAAAACCAATAATTTAAAAGAGAAATATATTTTTTTTAAATTAACAGACTGATTGCATCGACGTCAGCTTTTATGAAACTTTCCATTTTTTCTTGTTTTTTTTTATCATCTTTTAAATACAAAGGCCTTAAATGTTATGCATCAAAGTAAAAAAGAATGTAGCGCATAAACAAGGCGCGCGAATATAATATGTACGTGTATGAAGAAACAAGGTAATTTTACAAGAATATACAAACGTAGCTACTACAACAAATCTACTCAAAATGCGATTAATTTACGTGACCTCTATTAGCACAACATTTTTTTTCTTTTTCCCACCGTAAGCTGTTATTCTTTTTCAATTACACTCATTACATGAAATCGAAGTATTTTTAAAGTACATTAGGTTTTTTCTCTTAAGGTTGCAATGAATTACAGGATATTACGCAAGACATAGAAATTCAGCTACACATTGGCTTTGAAGACTTGCAGTGATCGTTTAATCAATATTCTCATGCACAATTGTTGTATCTCGTGAAAAATCAAGTGGAGACTGTAAATGATTCTTCACTTGCTCTCTATGCATTATACGGCGATTTTCAAGCTTTAATTTAAATATAAAAAAAATTGAAGACGATGTAATACTTCGTTTATAGAAAAAGCTTAGTTCCATATAGTTCTGCCATCAACAAAGTCTCGCTCTTAAACTAGATAAAGAATCCGCTTGATTCTTAGTTTAAAAAAAAAATCAAATAATGAAAGAAAGAAAAATGCAAACCACTTTATAATGAAACAAATCCTATGTGTAATTACAAGATTAAAAAAAATTCTATTTAAAAAATTCTTATTACAGAACTACAAAGGTGTTAAAAAAAAGAGCTTACCAAGCCAAAATCTGTTTTTCATATGAATATTTTTTTTTTAAAAAAAGGCACTTAAACAAGTAGACAATTTAAAGATCACACAAGACAAAAAGCCTTGATCAAGGGATTAGTGTTTGCTCATCGGGGGTTACTCTTATTCTTTTTCAGTTGGAAGAAGGGCTGATGTTTTCAGGGAAGGACACCGAGTACGTTATAATGCAATATTAAATATTAACATTTCCATTTTTTTTTTTTTTGTCAACACTTAATGAATTTTTATTTACTTTTTTTTTCTTAATACGGAGATATAGAAAAAACATATATTGATTAAGAAACAAATGGTCATTATAACTTATGAATATTTTTGATGCTTTAATAGTAATAATCATCATCATGATCGTTCATTTTTTAATTTCCTTCTCATGCTCGTGGTATGCATCATCTTTTTATGATTATATAATTGTATAAGCGGAAGTGCACGCAATGCTTGTTGACCAGTTCATTCATTTTTCTTTTCCGTTAGAAGGACGCTAGTAGCGCAAATATCCTTCCGTTATTTCTGCATTTGCTAGTCTCAATAAGACCGAGCGCACTTTTAAAACATGGTCTCATTTATTTTTTGTGTATTTTTGCCTTATATTTTTGTCGATTTTATCTCTCGCACTATTTACTCTCTCTCCCTTTCACACACACACACATGCACATACAACTTACATCACCCATTCGTTTATTCACTTACTCGAATTTCCAATAATTATTAACACTATCAAAAATTCTCGCACTCTCTTTCTCGAAACTACAACCGTCAAAGCTACATGACTCCGGAGGTGCATATATAAGACAAGAGAGAACACAAGAATTCAAGAACAATGCTAATAATAACTAAAAAGTCTGAAAGCTGACGTTGAGAGACGGTTCTTAACACCAGCTCCCTCACGTTCCTAAAATTGCATCGACTCCGTGAAGTTTTATAATTTTTGTTTATCCTCTACAACGCCTTTCTCGCTCCAAATGACAGCAATGAAAAATTACAAAAAAAAGTTTAAATAAAAAGAAATAACGCAGAAAATCGGTGTGAAAAAAAAAGAAAAAGAAAAAGCACTCAGTTCCCGAGAAGAGCGCGACAGAGAAGAAACGAACGTCCGCGCGTGGCTGCGATCATCAACCGAGAAAAAGAAAATAAGGACTGCCATTCAACGGATTACTACACACATTTTTTTTTTAAATCATCGGTATCAATATTGTTTTTTGTTGTTTGTTTTTTCCCTCAGCCTGCTTGCTCTTCCGTTATCTATTTTCAACTCGTACAGTCGTCGTCGTCGCTCTCACGTTGTGCGCAGTTGTACACGCGCGCCGTCCGCGGGGACCTCCACAGTTTTACATGATGTGTATGTACAAGTATATAACTGTCAAAATTATACATCGCTCGCTATCTGGGCCGCGGCTACACGCGTCGCGGTCCTCTTTTTTTTCCCCGTCGTTCTCTCGGCTCGTTCGCTGCTCACACCCTGGGTCAGGGCTTTCCTTGGATTTCTCGTTCACGTTCCAGTCCATAGTCGAAATCAGCAGTTGCTGCAACTCGCACTGTCCGTCCTGTCTGTTTTCTCGACCTCTCGCTCTTCTTCTTCCTCCCCAACTGCTCGTTTACTTTTACGATTTTGCTAGAACTTGCTTTTCTTATGCTTTTTACGTTTTCTGCTCCACTTATAATCTTTTGTTTCACCGCCTGACCTTATTATATTCTTAAATCTTTCCATCATTTTTATCATTCCTGCTCTTAATTCAACTTTTCTCTTCTTTTTTTTTTTTTTTTTTTTTTTTTATTTACTTTTATTTTTTTTATTTTTTTTTTTATTTATTTATTTTTATTTATATAAACGCGAGAACACACGGCACAGGCCTATTTTTTCGCTACCTTACAGTACTATGCACGGCGATCTCTTTTTCTGCTTGGGTTTCTTCTCAGGCGATTTTTTGTTGATTTGCCGCACCAGGTCGTAGAAGATCTGCAAATCAAAAATAAACTCGTATTAGACGCAAGTGCTATTTATTGAATTTCATGAGCAAGTGCCGAAGGATAAAAATTTCTCCGTCAACTCTTGTTGTTGAATATTTTCTTTATCTCATACTTCGGAAAAAAAAATTTAATATAACCATCAATGCAACAAGCTATATTATGAACAATTGGGTATGTATTGAGAAAAGAAGAAAATTTTATCAAAAGAAAATAGGATATTGAGCCAATAACAAGTGAACGGATTGCATCTCGGAGCCAACAAAAAAGATATATCTATATATACACGGCACTCAAGCGCTATTCACAATTTCTTGAGGATTGAGTGGGACGAATAGTCGTTTCAAATATACATTGTGCGTACACGTGTGAGAAAAAAAATCATTGGATTTTCATTTTATCGGACAAAACTATTTTGATTTTGATTTAAATACCGAATTAAAATAAGCTGCTCAACCTAGGGTTCGATTCAATTTGAAACGACTGTTTTTTGTTTTTTTCTTTCTTTAAACAACAGTTTCTAGTAACTGTAAAATAGGATTTGTCACTGTCTGATTTGCCACTTCTCACACCAATGGCTCAGAAAACTTGTGCACGTACGACTTTCAGCTGTATTTTTTTTCACTCAACTTGATAATAATAATAATGACGGATCGTTTAACTTTCGTTATCCACTCGAATATCATATCATTACGGTTATCAAATCGGCGCTCGGTATAAGCTCAGCATGACAACGAAAACGAGTGGGTGATACGGATATATATACTGACATCGTTAACGTTGATTTTGGCTTTGGCAGATGTCTCCATGAACGCGCAGTTGTACTGCCGGGCGAGATTGCTGCCCTGGTCCTTGCCGACGACCCTCTCGTCCTCGAGGTCGCACTTGTTGCCGACGAGCACCATCGGCACGTCGTCCGTGTCCTTGACTCGTAATATCTGCTCCCTCAAGTCGTGCAGGTCGTTGAACGTCGACTGGGCAGTTATCGAGTAGACGAGCACGAAGCCCTGGCCGTTCTTCATGTAGAGATCCCTCATCGCCGTGAATTGTTCCTGGGGAGGAAGGGAAATGTTTTTTTTTCTTCAAAAACGTTAAAAATATTTTGTTTCACATTCGTTTAGAAAACTATGTTCAGTTCGGGCGAAACCAAAGATCACAGTTATCGCATGAGCTTTGTTAAGTATCGAAAGATTCAGCTTGTACTTCACTCTAAACTTTTTAAAACACAAGGGTAATCTTTGTGTTGAAAAAAAAATTTATTTTTTATTTTTTACCATGAATGGCAAAATTTTGTCAATTATAAAAACGCTTCGATTAATCCAATGGCTAATTTCCAATTTTCATCCGATTTTATTTTGATAAGGCTTGTTTTATTCCTTAAACGATTTGAGGTAAGTAGGATCAACGTGACAAATTTTTCGAAATAATTAACGTGTCTACAGTTACGTGCAATTGTTCATACGAGCCTTGCGAAATTAAAATCGGATAAAAATTGAAAATTTGTCATTAGTTTAATCGAGGTACTTTTATAAGTGACAATATCAAGAATACAATATTTTCTTCAGCACAAAGATTACTCCCCTGTCACATGAAAATGATCCTTATGTTGTTAAATTTGCACACAACTTACTAAATAATTCTATAATATAGCTATATTTACTCATGAAACCCCCTTGGTACATTCCACAAAAAGCCAGTTGGAACGACAAATTTTATTATTTATTATATACTAGAATCTTTATTGGAAACTATTTTGTTATCTGCATAAGTGTTACAAGAAAAAAAAAAAAAGACTGAAAAAATGTATTTCGTAGGTGTAAGGTGGGAAAAGGCAGGCTAAAATTCGATTACCCTGACCGTTATCATATTTTGAAAATTCAATTTCTGCCAAACAATGTTGATTCTAAAATTGTACCTCACGCTTCAAACGCTTGATTCCTAAAATCTCGCTTCCCAGATCAAAGTCTCGCATTTTTCGTGAAACGACCCAGCTGTACGATAGCGCCCAACATCAGTGCGAGATCACATATTTTTCATCAGCCAATATGGGGTAATCAAAAGCAAGAGCGGATTTATTCGACCGAACGTCAAAAGCAAACCGAACTCGTGTTTTGCTCAAGATATTTCCATCGGACCTTTGACAGTACGTATATAAATACTGCACTCGCACTGGACGCTGTCAAAGGGGGAAAAGGGTCGAACGCGAGCGCTAAACAGGTCAATGTGTATCTCTCGAGAGTCTGTCCCGGTTAGTGTACGAACGATGTACGTATACATACTGCACCGCACTGCGTGCATCGACTACTACGGGCGTTTTACGCGAATTTACGCGCAAAACAAGGCAAGAGGGATGAAAAAGAAGAGATTGACCGCGAGAGCTGCAAGGGAGGTACTAGCCGAAGCTCTTTCTCTCGGATGATGGATGACGTCGAGCTGAGGAACGTTGCGTGCAAAAATCTACTCTTCGTCGCTCGCGTTGCGAATAAACGATTCGCAGGAGGAGAAAAATAGCCTGCGACAGGGGGGTTGTTAAATTTTCTGAAATTCGGTTGTTTTTTTTCTCCCCTTCCCTCCGTACAACGTACAAAACACCACCCGGGGATCGACCTCCTTCGTTTCGGGGTCGCGCGACGCGGTTTTAATTTTTCAGACCCAAAGAGAGAGGAGGGCGGCGGCGGCGGGAGAGAGAAAATGTGGACCTCCCCCTCTGCTGCTGAGCCGTACGAGGGATCTCGCGTGGAAGCGCTCCGTTTCTCGGGAAAACTCCTATGGTGCCGAAATCTTTGATTTTATCTTTTCGTTGCAACATTACTTTTTTTACTGCTCTTCATCGGTTTACGTGAAAAATAGAGGTTACATATTTTT
Organism: Copidosoma aretas; assembly: GCA_030522625.1. Lineage (NCBI taxonomy): Eukaryota > Metazoa > Arthropoda > Insecta > Hymenoptera > Encyrtidae > Copidosoma > Copidosoma aretas. The sequence continues at coordinate 2,310 of JAPYYV010007976.1, read as the reverse complement.
CTCCCCCGCTTTCGTACAATTTTTTTTTAGAAATTCCGATTAGATAATTACTCGGAGTGAAAGGTAACAGAAATTTATTTTTACTCAAAGGTCACGGTGGGATTGTAAATAGCGGAATTTTTCACAGTGAAGCCACGATAATTTTCCCCCCCTAATTAAGGCGGCTTATCACACTACTAGCAATACACAGCAATAATTAAGTTTGTAATATTGATAGAGGCCTCCTTTCACACCCTACAGTGATAAGATATTGAAGTACGTAAAGGGCTACTGTTATGAGTTAGAAAAAGACTATTTTATAAGATTTGCAACATTGCACGAGTGATTCTTAATTAAAAAGGAAAACTCTTTAGGAATTGGAATCTTCTTTGGCATTTGCTCGATTTCAATTTTTCAAAGCTTGTTTCACTCTCCTTGAATGATTTGAGACAGAGTCAGCGATGGAAATTTTGAAAAATATTTAATGTGCGATGAGATATTTGCAAATGTTTACTGGAAAAACTCATCGTATAAACAATTGCATCTAACTCAATACGCATTGTATATTTATCCAAATTCCCATCGGTGACTCCATCTCAAATCATTCAAGGAGTACCACCAGCTTTGAAAAATAAAAATCGAACAAATAGCCAAGAACATTTCCATTGTTTTAGAGTTTTTCTTTTTAATTTATAATGTACACTCTTATGAAATGTAGCAAATGTAAAAAACAATTTTTTTCTCACTCAAAACAGTAGATCTTTTCGTATTTTAATATGTCATCACTGTAGGATGTCAAAGGAGGACTATATTAACATTAGAAATTTGGTGCTATATCTATAGTAGTAGTGTATAAGCCCCCTCAAAGAAAACAATGACGTCAAGAGTCGATAATATAGATGCTTATTTAACCAATAACCTAAATAATTGTGTAAAGTAACTCTAGGCGTCATTTTTTCCCGCAAAAATAAAGAAAATTATCGTACACGCTACCTATAAAAAGCGATAAAAAGCACAGCTGAGATATAAATGTTTTGCGGAGAAAAACAATTACTGTCAAAGTATTAGTGTAAATTTTCGTCGCCAGAACTTTACCATCGCTTTGACAATAAAAATTCATCTTCGAAAAAATGTCATCTTTCTACGCGTACGAGAGTATTCTGCTCTAAAGTTTGATGATCCACGTCCTTATTACGTACAAAAAAATAAAAATAAGAAGGATCTCTTTGAATTTGAACCGTGGGAAAAATTTCCTCAGTTACCATGATAATGTAAAAAAAATAATAATAATCAAATAATGTAATTACCGTGCCGGCTGTGTCGAGGATCTCGAGCATGCACTGCTGGCCATCGACCTCGACCTGTTTCCGGTAGCTGTCCTCAATAGTGGGGTCGTACTTCTCGACGAAGATACCCTGGACGAACTGTACGGTGAGGGCCGATTTGCCGACACCACCGCTCCCCAGCACTACGATCTTGTATTCGCGCATCTTGCGTCCCTCTGTGTGGTGTGTGTGCGGTGCTCCTGTCCCTTATGCCCCCCTTTTTTCGTGTGTATGTATTATTATTGCAGGTTTCAAGTGGCTAGCTGAGGACGAACGCCTCGACTCTTTTGTCGTCCACCTTTTTCTGCCGATCGGACGTTCCTGGGGTCACCGACGCCGCTGCTCTTGCCGCTGCACGCGCCACGTTTTCGCTGTTTTGTTCGGTGCGCTCTATCGGCTGACTAGACGGTTCTGCAACAATGAAAAAATTTCACACGTCAGTCGGGCTTTTTTTTCTCTCTCTGCGCGTGTTTGTTATACTTCGCACACGGGAGGTTCGGATTTTGCGATGATCGAGGGATTTTCGACGGGTCGACGACTTTTCGGGTATCGGGCATTTGATAAATTTAATGTGCTTTTTGTGAAAATTCATCGAACACAGTGGTGAAAAAAAACTTGTAGGACGAAAAGAATGGGTTGTTTCGATTAATTGTTTCAATCACATCCCGACGAGGTTTCAAAAATTATGGTTGGTACTGTATCGGTTTTTTTTTTTTTTTTTTTTTTTTTTTTAATTTCTACACACAATTTTTCACAATAACTTTGATTTATGTACGTTCTGGACATCAACATCACCCATCAATTTCGTGATTCCAAATCATTTGATACCATCCTCTTGTTTGTTGGCAAATCTTTGCTTGCCAATAAATTACAAAACGTTCGCCGGGCGGAAAAACTTGATCAATAGCGTGTACGATTTTTTAAATTTGTCAGATATGGGACCCGTTTTTTTGAAACCTCGTCGGGATGTGATTGAAACAATTAATCGAAACAACCCATTCTTTTC
>JAPYYV010007975.1:0-12975 GCA_030522625.1 Copidosoma aretas | reverse complement strand
TGCTACCGATCGTAATAAATTTGGGCTTAACTTATTCCTCAAAGCATTAGCTTTGTGCGTCTTCTCATTGTTTTTCCTTAAAATGAGCTTAAAATTAAACATTCATGTAAATTAATCAAAGTTAGGTATTCGGTAAGGTAGAAACTCCTGATGATATACTTAATGCCCTTAACAAAACACTATAGTTGAATGGTGAAGAGATCAGTGATCCGTTGGAGGCAAGGTCGAGAAAACGTCTACATAGTGTATTTTAATTTTTTCTGTATATTATTTTTCGTATGATTCGCTGACTGTGTGCCAGCCTCATCAAACTTTTGCGGGAGAATTTATCAAAAGGGCAAAAAGGCAATATTACGTTGCACGTTAGAATGTAAAGTTTAAAAGTTTGATGAGGCTGGCACACAGTCAGCGAATTATACGAAAAATAATATACAGAGAAAATCAAAATACACTATGTATACGTTTTTTTGACCTTGCCTCAAACGGATCACTGATCTCTTCACCATTCAAATAATAAATTGGAAGGCACTGATTACATTTGATTTACATTTTAAAACACTAAATTGTAATTTAAAAACTTAATTTGATTCCAGTCTTGATATTTAATGTTTTTCTAACTCTACTTTTAGAATTGCATTATAAGAATTGTACAATGACTAAAATTATTCTAATTTAATTACAACAATTTATAAAAAAAAATTTGTTATACTTTTTTACTTTTTTTGCAAAAGAAGAAATTTTTATTCGACTTTTATATCATCTTGCATCAGAAAGAATGAAAATAGTAATATTTTCTTATTCTATGAACATGATGCATTATTATGATTTTCCTCTCGTTTACAAAATATTTATATTTGTTTAAAAATCCCTCTCAGATCAAGAACACAACAAATGTTTTCATGATCAAGGGATTACAATTTTCATCTTGAGATGCTTATAGCCGTTTGGGGACTTTTTTTACCTTCTTAAGGCGAATACTGATGAAATTTTCTCTGTACTGAATGGTTTTAACCATAAATTCAGGCCAATAATGTTGATTTCAATTTCAAAGTAAAATTTTAATAAATGAGGATGAAAAAAAGATTATTTCCTTAGTATGCAATCTTTAAAATTATTCTATAATTAATAAAATATTATTTACGATTTCATATATTTGGAAGTTTTATACAACTATAAATTTTACTATTGAAAATCTTGATTTAAATTTGAAATATTTAAAAATTTAAAACTAAAATGTTAAATACTTTGAACTATGAAGTATAAGGTAAAGCTTGTGAAAGCTTATAGCTAATCTATCGACACCAGTTATTCTTTTGTGTCTCTCTTTGTTTAACTATCTTCATTCAAAGCTATCGTTGCAAAAGACATTTTGAACATGTTAAAAACTGATTGCCTTTGTCTTACAACTACTATCGTCTATATGAAAAATTAATATAAATGATACAAATTTTATTCTAAAAAAGATAATAATTTCTTTTTGTGTGAACTTGTAGAAGTATCTGAAATGTATATAATTTAGTGTTACAATGATTTAGTTTCTCTGCATTTAAGTTTGATTTTAATTTATATAACATCTGTTTACGAAAAAAAATTTCTCGTTTATTATTTACAATTTATTTCTTCCCAGAAAGCTGTCGCATCAAGAATTCTGCTATGCAGCAGAGCCTTGTTACAACTGTTTTTTGGATTACTGGTATCAAAAATTAGTTATTTCAAGGAACTTTTCAATTATTTGTATGTGCGTAAATTGATAATGAATTACTGTCAAAATAAAAATTTGAAGCTCCGGATTATTAGAATTCGTTATTACATTTTTCGATTGTGACTCATTACCGAGATATGCGCATGTACATATAATGCTATTTATATTCATTAGGGAAAATCATAAATAATCAAGACGAATCGTTTCTCTGTAAAACAAAGTTTAATTGTTATTTTTTTTAAAAGTTACAAAATAGTATTTTACAATTTTACAAACTATAATTTTTCGCATCTCACCTATAAAACAAAGAAACAATATTCAATGTTTATTATTCACAATGTTATTCTCTTTCTTAATAATTTTCTGGATTAATTTTAGTTTACTTAATTATATTATTTATTCAATTTTTTGATAACCTTTTGTCTCTACAGTGTAGATGTCTGTTTTACTGATCGATATATTAATACGGGAAAATTTGAATAATAGATATAAGAAAGTACAGTATACTTTTCTCACATACAAATAAACGAACAATTTTTCGAAATAAGTGATTAAAGAAATAAGAGGATACAAATTTCGAGTTCTGTTGATTGGATATCAATTAAACATATTAATTATTTATTTTATTTTTCTAATCTTAAAGATTCCACTTTCTCCAGTTTTACTTTTTTTTATGTGCTTTTCAAAAGATCAACTAATAATTTATTTCAAAGCACTTGTAAATTTTTTTGAAGTGTACAGATGAAGTTTCAAACATTTATAACTAATTTAAATATAATATATTCATGCTACAAGAAATATGATACAAAAAAAATTTTATTTTTCAATGGTTCTACTTCACTATTCTACTGCTGTTCTTGAAAAAAATTGCCTAAGTATCATACTAATTATTAATGCAAATGCAATTTTACGCGTACTCGACACATAAGTTTTTTTTGCGTACAATTTATCGTTCTAAGTACTTCCTAACACTTCGAAAAACCATTGTTTTATGAGTATTTTTATTATTTTCGTTCGCACTACAGCAATATAATATTATAAACCTTGCTATTAAAAAAAAATTTTTGTTCCCATATCACTACCGTTTTTGTTAAGTATTTTATTTTGTTTTCTCCCCTTTATTTGTCATTTAAACTTAAATATTTCTTAACGACATTTCTGTGGCGATTCGCATGTATGTGCCATGCTATATAATTAAACATTAATAAAATCTGCAGACAATTTGAAAAAAAAATATTTTTTATTGCAAAAAAATATAATTTCAACCAGTTAATATTAAACAGTTCAAGTAAACACTTGATTAAATCATTAAAAAATAGTTATTTTATTAACGCAAAGGGAAGCTGATATAATTCTCAATGTACATAGTTTTATTTCACATGAATGTCGTCGAAAACATACAATATTTATTTTGATTGCATAATTATGTAAATCTTTCTAACTTATAATCTTATTCAAACAAAGAAAGCAATGTGGTCTTTGCATTCCTATGAATAATTACATGGAATCGAATGAATGTTCGTTTAGGTGTATTTAAAAAAATATTATATCATTTGAACTATATACCTTATTAGATGAAAAAATATATTTACATACAACCTTCAAAATAAGTGTAATTTTGTTTTTTTAAATATTTATTTTGTTCAAATAAAATGAAGTTCAGTTATGAATACATATTTTTTTTCATTGTAAATAAAGATGTTTTTTATACAAATATTTTACTCAAGAAGAAAAGATTTTACCTTCAGAAATAAGTATTTATATTATAAAAATATCTCAAAATCATAAAAAATAAAAATTTATTTGATCAAAATTCATTAAATGTACATGAATGCATTTGTTGAAAATCGATCAAAATTTTATTGCAGTTTACTAAGTAAAAAGAATTATGTTTTTTGTTATTCAAAAAATAATATATTTTAAACTAGTAAAACATTTCAATAATTGTAAATTATTTACAATGATTAAATAAATATTCAATCACAACATACATAACAAAACTAAATTAAATTACTATGTACTGCATTGAAATAAATATAGTCAGAACAAGTATATTTCATTGATTGAACAAATTATTATTTGCAGTGTACTTGGTTCACTTTGATGGAGACACCTCGGAGAATATTACCAACCATATTACCAAATGATGTGCTCACATTCTTTAATAATGAAAAAATATCTCATGATTCAAAATATCAATTAAAAATCAATCGTTCTATAATGAAAGTACTAACGATATACATTACAAACGCAATAAATCAATTCAGTAGGAATCAAAATTTTAAATGAAAAAATTATTCTGTGAGGTTTGAATCAACACGCAACAGGCTTAAGGTCATTCAGTATGTCATCGGGAGTTTTTACCTCACCGACTACCTTACTTTACTGGTTTTTCTTTAATCATTAATTGTACAGTTATTTTCACAAAAAATAATGGAAATACACACAAAGCTAGTACATTAAGAAATAAATCAAGCTTAAATTCATTGTGATTGGTTGAAAATTGAGAGAAAAAAGTTGCATCTCGTGACTACAAAACTGTACTTCAGTGTTCACGGTCAGTTTGAAAAATATTTGCATATCATCGGGAGTTTGTGCCTTTTCCACTACTCAATTTCAATGAATATCTATCATATTATTATTTCACAGCCATTTTCATGTAAATTAACGAGAAGACGCACAAAGCTACTACTTTGAAGAATCAATCAAGCCCAAATTCATTATGATCTGTTGCAAATTACTAGAAAAACCATTGCATCTCGTGAGTATGTTTGCCACGTACTTACATTAATAATCACGATATGCTACTTTTTTCTCTCAATTTGGAACTTACTACAATGAATTTTGGTTTGATTTATTTTTTTAAATACTAGCTTTGTGCGTTTTTTCATGACACAAAATCAGCAAAAACAAAAAGTTCGCATGGACTAGAAAACATCATTATCTATTATTAAACAAAGTTTACAGTTGATACATGAGCAACAACTTGAAAAGTTGTTGTTACGACAGTTTTGTTTTGTTTCGGTGCAAGAATTTTTCAAGTTGTTGTTTATGTATCAACCCTCAACTTTATATTATAGTAAATATTGATGTTATCTAGACCATGCGATCTCTGGTTTTGCTGATATCAAGTCGGTCTTTAAATAATTGATAAAAAAACGTATATTTTACCGGCAGAGTACACTGCGGAATAGCACTATGGTAAAAATGGATCTTTTGGATCTCCGTTAAAAAATAATGAGACACAATAACACATGAAATTATTTTTTACTTTAGTTTTTTCAAGTTAATGCTATACTTATATCGCTCTGCGTTTCATCATCACCACATTGCTCACGAATGTACGAGTCTAATTCATTACTTAAATTTACTGTATAATGTCTATAGTAGTGATAGATGTCAACTAATTTTGCAGAGTTACATGTCGATAATCGATTACGATAAAGATTGTGTATATACGTCCAGTTTGAAAATAAACCCTCAAGTTGAGCTGTTGATGCAGGTATTAATAATAGTCTGATAGCAACTTTCGACAGATTAGGAAAGAACGTTTCACCAAGACTCCAGAAAGTTAAGGGATCTTCACATTTTGTCATCAAAAGACTTACTTCTTCTCTATCTGTTAAAAACTTTTCTAGTTCTTCCTTAGTTTGATCGTCAAGAATTTCAGAAAAAAATGTAGAAGCTATCATTCTCTGTTCATCATTAAGTAATCTACCCAGGTACTTGTGATGTACTATGTTTTCAGCATGATTAATTGGCCACAAGGCTTTTTTTATTCTCGCAAGAATAGTAGCACTACCACATGTACTTTGAAGGGAAAGCCACATTTCAGTTGCATCGGCGATATTACATGATGGGTCTTGGCATTTATTTATTAATTGACAAATAGGTTGCAAGATACTTACTGTTTCAGTCAATCGCGCCTAAAAAGTTTCTTTGTGTAAAATTTCCATTACGTTATCACCAATAACTACATCTTCAACCATTGAAATTTTTTTTAAAATTGCTAAATTTTTTAATATACTGTCACAAGAGTCTAAAATAGCAAAATCTTGTATCAGGAAAATTCTTCAATTTTGTCCCACCTTGCATAACTAAAAGTAAATCTAATTTTGGATCCCGAAAAGCGTTTACAACTAATCTAACTTTCTCTTCCAAACCTGAAGTAACTAAAGTTTTCAGCAAGAGATTTCCACTGTGAGAACTACATGTTGATTGCCACAAACTGTTTCCCATATAATTTTCTGATAATCGCCCTCCTCGAACAATTTTACTGTCGTTGTCAGTAACTATTGCTTAAACGTCTGTATTGTATCGCTCTTTAGCAACTTTCACTGCATCATTAATACATTCTGATAGAAACTTACCATCTTCTCTGTCCAAAGAAGCATCAATAACTGACAAAAACACTTGGGGTACATCAATGCTTCTTACAGTGCTAACTAAAAACTTCCTATTGATGCTTTTATTGCGCCAGCCATCTACCATAAGAACGCTAGGATTGTTGTTGAGTAACTGTTTTTTGTGCTCATCGACATCTGCATGAACGACACTTACGAGTAAAGATAAAGTTTGTCTACAAGGTAACTTGTAATTAAACGTCACATGGCACAAAGCCGTAACGAATTTTTTAAAATTCACATTTTCAACGGTTCTGAATGGAATGTTGCATGTTGTAAAAAAAATTCTCAATAACTTATCCAAATCTTGTTTTGAAACTTGGCGGTCCATCGTTTCATCAATCGTGCAATTGTCGGTAACCTAAACAAAAAAAATTTTTGTTATACAAGCTTTTGAACGTATCAGCGAATCTGTTTATTGCTCAAAATCCTATCTTAAAAAAAGAGAATAATTTCTAAAGAAGCATTTTATTCATTATGTGATTGGCTGAAGGGGGTCACATGTAATAATAACAATGTGTAGGTTACCTATTACGCAGTTTTTTTTTTTGTGGCTGCAGACGTTACCGACAAAAGTTTTTTCATAGGAGTTAATTTAATTTAACATTTTTTAATTCGGCAGTAGTGATTATGAAAACAGACTTAATGAAATAAAGAAATGTTTTTCGTTTTTCATTAATTCTTAATTTTTCAGAGCTTGTTCTACACCTGGAAAAGTGTTCTTGGGAGTCATCGACAGACATTTGAAAAAACATTTTAAGAGAAAAGAGTAAATATTACTGTTTACATAAAAGCGCATAATTTCATATGATTTATTGACGTGTTTGTATAAGCAATAGCACTAACTATTCAAACGTGTAATATGTTAGGAAATGTGTTTAGGTTACCCTAAGTTGAACCTTTCCAGGAATTATAAGAGCTTTAAAAAATTAAGATCGAATAAACAATCAAAAAGTACACTATCTTTTAACTATGTATGATCACTATTTTTAAACTATCCTTTATAATAGACACGGACTATCTTGTAAAGTAAACACGACAAAGATAAGTTAATCAAAACAAAAGTAAGTAGAGAGGCGTGCGTGAGGTGCGCACAATGCAATAGACTAAGTGAGAGTGAGTTACAGGCACTCGTCCGAAAAGAGACGTTGCTAGGCACACGCACCAAACAATTACACATATACATGGATTCAGCTACGAGCGCCACACTTCATCTCACACAAAATAAAAGAAAAAAATTTTTTCAATGAAATAACTTGAAAGAAAAAAATTTTTTCAATGAAATAACTTCTTTACCATTAAGTATGCCAATAATACAATTCAGCAATTACTTTCGATAAGGTATATATTTTAGTGATGAATCACCTTTATAGACAGGTTTAACAATACTTATACCTCAGACTGTTATTTAATACATGTATATGAAGTATACTTAGCTCACACTATTAGATGGAAATTATTTCTAATGAATTAACATAGAACTCAGGTATTTGAAGTATATAGATAATCTTATATTAATGCAATATAGATGTGATGAAATTTATTCGAAAATCCGATTATTTTTATGTTTGTCATAGCTTTTGTAGTTGCTCTATGAGTACTTAAAATGAGAGATTGGCGAACAGAGCACGCAGGTGGGCGAATATAAATATGAAATGAATATCACGAAAAAATTGGACAGGTCACGTAATGTAATTACACAGGTAGAAATCTTCCGGGTCCGATTAGATTTAAGAGGGATAGGTATAGAAATGACAGAAATGTTGGAAAGAATCTAAAAATATACAAAAAAATAGTTAATTACGGCCAGGGACTAACAAATTTATTTAAAACTATGAAAGAAAAAAACAAGGGTGCCCATGAAGCCTGGTACTTTTAAGTTTATTTATATAGAAAATAGACGATGAGTGGATCTAAAATAATACAGTAGGTGTAACAGTTGGCAAACTCAAAATTCACTGTCTCAAATTATCTAATGACGTTGTTTAAGGCGTCAAGGATTTTGAAGACAGAAAACATATGCAGAAAGACTTCGATAAATAAAGTACAAAAAATATACTGGAAGTAAACAAAAACAAAAAAAAAAATTGTTAATTTTTAGGAATGAAGAAGGGAGAAAAACACATCTGTTTGAATTTGAATTGTATGCATTGAAAGTTTAAAACTGGGACATGGACCCAGAGGTGTGGTTCTCAACAAAAAATTTTTGTGGCACAGAGAAAAAACTACAGGTAGGTTGCAGAGGGCAGCCAAAGTAGTTTTAGGCTCAAGCAAAAGAGATAAAGTAGAAAGTTGGAATCAAAGATTATTTTCATGGATTAAATGATAAAATTATATTGCACGTACGTACGTAACGGAGACTTGCGTATGAAACAGAAAAAAAATATGCAGAAAAAAAAGAAGGCAGATTCAAAGTATGAAGTTGGGTTTAAATGCAAAGACACAAGGATATGGATGAAGATTGAAGGCAGGCAGGGTACACATGGATTTGGGAATGGACAAAAAAAGAAAAAGGCGGAAAGATAGATTCAGATGTACAAATATCATGTTGTGTTTAAATGCGAACACATCAGGATGTATATTAAAAATAGAGGCAGATAGGGGTAGCCTAGAAACAGGCATAAGAAAAAAGGAAGAAATTTACTTTTTGCAAATGATAAAAATGGACTGGAGCAAGTGGCCTTATTTATACTTAATAGCATAATTAACGGACTTAATCAATAAAAATCATACAAAATAGGCAAAGAAGTGAGAGTATATTAAAAAGGAGAGGATGGGAAAACGATAGGACTTATAAAAAGAGCAACGAAGGAAAATAAACTTGAGAAAATCCAAGATAATTTTACAAAGGAAAGGAAGACGTTTCTCAATCAGGAAATACAGAAAAACTATATGGTAACGGACAACTCTATAATCCGTGAAATATATATAAAAAAAAAAAAAGAATAAAACACAGAAAAAAATATAGCAAAAAGAAAAACATATGAGTTTAAAAGTTTTTAAGTGATAGACTGTAGGATCTGCAATGGAAGGAAAAAAAATTATAAAGCACATATTACTATGTAAACAGCAAAAAAAAAACAGCAAATCAAATAATAACAATAATATTAGTCAGAAATATAGGATTAAAAGATAATGGAGAGGTATGCAGGTGGGAGATGATTTATGTGAATGTATAAGATATTTATGTAGGTAAATGAGGCACTGCATAGTAAAGATTGAAAGTGTAATGATATGTTATGCGTTATAAATTGTAAGATTATATCAATGAAAAAAAAATTTCTTACATGTTGAAGTATGTTTAATCAATTACGTATTATATTTTCTTGAAAATAAAATTAGTACTGATTTAAGGGGATATGCATTTTCAATAGTTTTGAAACTAGAAGAGGAAATGTAGAAGTATATAAAAATCTATATTAGAAATGAAAAAATAATTTAATAAAAACTTTACATTTATATATATTAAGTAAGAATTTCACAATGATGTCTTTTTATGAACGTCTATCCATAATCGATTCTAAAATGTTCAAAAATATCCAAAAAAACAGACTCTTAACTGTTTCTGTAATAATAACACAGACCTGCAAAAAAAGCATTTTATTTGATGATTTCATGTGAATACCGGTATCTGAAGTGATTTGGTGCGCAGAAACCGAATCCTCTGTCAGAATTAGTCTATCACGTCAGGATTTTGAGTTATGCTAACCTCAACGTTCAAAAACAGCCATTGTTACGTATTTTTAAAGTTATGCCGTATCTCGATCTTCTTTTTCTGCGTCTATTAGATAATACCATTGTATAGTATAGGTCTTCTCCTACAATTTCCACTTAAAAAATTTCGGATACGATTATTGATCTCTGAGTTATAAAAGTTATACTGCAAGTACCTTTTCATGTATTGTCTTGTAAAATAAGCATTCTGCTAGTGATTTTTTGAGAATGCCTGTACCCAAAGCAATCAGTACGCTAAGATAAGATCTGACTTTAGAACTTGTATATTATGTCAATAGTATGAGTCATCCTAACCTCAATGTGCAAAAAAATACATTTTTAGGTATTTGCTATTTTTAACTATTTGCAGCTGCCATATTGGTCCACCATTTGGAATTTCGGAAAAAATCCCGATGTCGAAAGAAAGCCTATTTACGAAGCTTCAGTTTTCACCCATAAAAGATTTTTTACGACTTATAGAGTTTTGGGCAAAACCTTGATCCGGTTGACAGGTCAGTACATGGAAAGGTACTTGCATTAAAGCTTGCATAACTCAGAAATAAATAATCGTATCCAAAACATTAAAGATGGAAATTGTAGGAGAAGACCTGTACCATACGATGATATTATCTAATAGATGCAAAAATAAATCATGATACGGCATAACCTCAAAAACACGTAAAAATGGCTGTTTTTGAACATTGAGGTTAGGATAACTCAGAATCTTGACGTGATAAGCTAATTCTGACGGCAGATTCGGTTTTAGCGCACAAAATTACTTCGAAAGCAGGTATTTACATGAAATCATAAAAACCTTGCAGGTCTGTGTAATAATTAATTGCCTACATATTATCTACATATACGTATGTATCAATATTAACCTTCAATATCAATTAGAATCATGATCAGTATTAAATTAGTAACAATAATTTGACAAATCAGTGAATTTATTCCATGCAAATGTATTGACTATATTTGTTCAAATTTTAAGCGAATTTTGATGAGATCGCTTTGGTTATCTATGTTTGTACGCGTATGAGTAATACCGCCGAACTTTTACAATAAGTGTTACTGATCAATTTATACAATGCTCATGGATAAAATGTACTTTTATAAATATAGAAATTGAAAGTATTATGTTAAAAATGTCTAACACTTCTTTTTGAGCAAAAGCTACTTAAGGCTTATTAGTATCAGTCTCGAAAGTGTACCGATTTAGTGACATTTCAAGTGTTACCAGGCGCTGATTTATTTCTTTCTGCTATAAAAAAAAAAATCTATCCCTAGAATTTTATGAAAATCACAGGTATTTGTTATTTTAGATATTAGATTTAGTAAATTGTGTAACTGTAAGCGTGCCTGTTACCCAAAAGAAGTTATAACCATATTTCTGAGTGTAACCAATTTTCGTAAGAATTTACTTATTAACAATATTTTCGGTGAAAAAAAAAGCTATAATATTTTTTCAATTATCCAAAGCGATAGATGTTTTTTGAGGGTAAAAAAATAAGATATTTATTTATTTGTAAGCGTGCTACCCAACATTTTGTATATATATTACATTCAAAGTCGTTCTATAGCGCGTAACATATACTAAAAATCGTTTAATTTGAGAAGCACAATCCTAATTTATATGCAAAAGAACTTTTTTTTGGCGTAAACAACTCCTTGCACTCTTAGAAAAATAATATCAAAAGTCTTCATAGAAAAAATGTGTTGAACAAAAATTATGTGACATTCAAAATCCTTAAAAAATTTACAGATCTTAACATTATTAGCAATAACTGGAATGGCTAAGGCTCCGAAGGGTAGCAAGATGGAAAGCTTTCTTCGAACTTAAATTACAGCTTGAATTAAATCCTTTAAATCATACTTTTATTTGTTTCGATTTGTGCGTTTGTTTCAAAGTTACAGTCCATCAAAGTATAAGAAATCACACGATTACGAGTTACATGAAGTTTAAAAAGTATTTTTCAGTAAGTTCTTTAATTTGTTACGTAAAAATAAAACATCTTACGGAAAAGTGTATAATAACATTGTAAGCTTAAAATAATCCAAAGAATACGGTAATAATTATTAAAAAAACAAAAAAGGTGAAGATTTTATATTGTTGTAAATAATTTGTTACTAATAAGAAAAAGATATCTTTAAATATGAGTAACACGGATTTTCTCCTAATATTGGCAGTGCACAGAAATAAGAAGAATAATTTTTATTAGCATGCATTGGAGTTTTTTTTTTTCTATCGAAAATCGAAATGTTAAAAATAAGTTGGAATTACAGCTCATATGTATTCTACGCAGAAACTAGTATTGGTTGCTGTTTTCGTTTCTAAAACGTTGCAGAAATGTATATTTGGAAACAAAGGCAGACATTTCCACGTTTTTGCAACGTTTCAAAAACGTGTCTGCAACTTAACGATCAATGTTTCCAGGTTTCAAATGCCACGTTTCTGAAATGTTTCAGAAACGAAACGTGCAGATTGGGCGGTACTCTTTATATCCAAAAGACAATGTAAAGACACATTTGGTGAAACTTGTTAACAATCATTTATCAATACAAATGAATAACAATATTCTCAAATAATCTCGTAAAAAATTATTCTGTAACTGGTTTTGTACATCAACAATTATATATTGATGTCAACAACTACAATAGAGGTTCAGATCAAGTAAATTTCACGTTATATAATGTCAGATTGTTTCCCAATATTGTATGCAAGAGTTCCTTTAATAATGGCGACACTTTTTTTGCAAATATTGATTATCTATTGCAATCACAGGCGTAGTATATTGTATCGCTAAGTTTCGGTCAAACTTTTTTCAAACAATCCTAAGCAAACTTTGACATTTTGAAAATTTTATTGAAATTTTATCATGTTTGTTTAGCGCTTATCTCCAGCTGTAGGTAATTGTTAGTAATTACTTATTCACATGTGTTATAATTATTTAATAATATTAATCTTAATCTTGAAATAATTATTTAATGAAAAGGCATATATCTAAGGTATTGTTGCTGCATGTATTGGAAAAATACTTGTAACGATATTAAAATCAAATTATTCGCACCGAGACGCAATTTGAAACAGCGCCACCACTAGAGAGTTACTGGACCGGACTGATGCATAGAAGTACGTCAAAATATTATTTTAATGAA
>JAPYYV010007974.1:0-12976 GCA_030522625.1 Copidosoma aretas | reverse complement strand
AAATGGCCCCATGACTCGAGCTCGTGCGCTCCCCCTCTTTGGCTTCTGCGCGTTCAATGCTACCACTGGACTGTAGAGAGCCTACCGTAAGAGTTAGGTTGCCCCAACGATTGACACGTCACCGTTTAATTCTGTATTGAACGTATACAGTGCAATTTTCTGCCTGTAAGAAGTCGAGCTCTAAACTGTCACAGCTCTAAGAGGTGGTTGAACACAAATAGTTCAACCTCCAAGGCTGTTTTAGTGCCAAATTTTTTTCCGTGTACAAAAGAGAGTATAAACGCACTTGGAAAACCAAGTAACCTCACGTGTAATAGGTAAATTTAGTAATTTATTATTTAGCAATAAATAAATTATCAATATAATATTAAAGAATAAATAAATGACCACAATTCCAATGTTCAATACTCCAAACTACTTTTACCAAATATAAAAGGACAATTTATCAATGAACTATTTATAAATAAATTAATTATCAATAAACTAATTATAAATAAGGAAATAACCTTAGTCTCAATGACCCAGTACTTTAAGTGACTTTCCAAATGTAATTTATTCATTATTAAATAATTTATTAGAAATTAATTTATTGATAGAGTTAATTAATAAATTTACCTCTTATAGATAGAGTTATTTGGTTAAAGTTGTTTGGAGTACTGGATCAATGTGTTTAAGGTTAATAACTTGCTAATAAATAATATATTGATGATTAATTAATTTCTAAATAGTCAATAAATAAATGTACCACTTATACGTAGGCTTATTTGGTTAAAATCATTGGGATTTTGGATATTTATTTATTCTTTAATAATTTATAGATTATTCATTTATTGCTATATAGTTAATTAATAAATTACCTATTATACGTAGGGTTATTTCGTTTTCTAAGTGAGTTTATAGTCTCTTCTGTAGAAGGGGCCAGATGCAGCTAGTGTAGCCAACAGAAAATTGGAAGAAAAAGTACAACTGGCTTGGCCCCTTCTTGCTCATAATTGCGACTAGGCTCTTTCTTGCTCTGAAATCTGACTTGGGTCTTTCTTGCTCTGTAATCTGACTAGGCTCTTTCTTGCTCTTAATTTTGACTTGGCTCTTTCTTGCTCATCGTTCTGACTTGACTCTTAATTGCGCTGAGCTGACGAGCTCATATCTTGATGTCTGCGAGGCTTTATCTCAAAAACGAGGCGAGAGAGATGCATGATGTCTATAATAAAAAATTCTTATTTTAATCATATTATCCGAATCAAGATACGAATTCATGATAAAATAGCGGTGCCCAAGAAATTATAGTGTCCCCGTGGTGCTCTAGTAAAAACGCACGCTGCGCTTCTTCAATTGCTTTTTACACTTCAGAGTGTGCGCAATTGAGTAGATTAAGAGCTTGAATGAGTAAAATCTACTATTCAACGACAAATTAGCAAGTAGGCGCGGTGTTCTAGTGTTTAAACACGTCGTTCTTTTAAATTTACATAAATGTTCCCGGACTCACCGAATATGTCAAAAAGTGACACGTAGCGAGAAAGTCGATTGCATTTTTTGATCGCCAGTACAAAATAATAAAGCCTTATACTAGTACCTAACATT
Source organism: Copidosoma aretas (assembly GCA_030522625.1). Taxonomy (NCBI): domain Eukaryota; kingdom Metazoa; phylum Arthropoda; class Insecta; order Hymenoptera; family Encyrtidae; genus Copidosoma; species Copidosoma aretas. Next base: position 11,395 of record JAPYYV010007974.1, on the reverse strand, counting down.
AAGTATAGTAAGAAACATGGTGTTAGCGCTAGCAAAAAGTAGCTCTTAAATCTTTAAAGTCGTTTTTCTCGAAAATTACAAAAGTGTACTTAATCGGTTTGTCTGGGAAGCCACGGATTTGTTTCTTTTACTATTCCTAACTTTAGATACCAGTATAAAGCTTTATTATCTTACATTGGCGATAAAAAAATGCAGTGGACTTTCTCGCTACATGTCGATTTGGACTCATTCTGTGTTAGTCCGGGAACATTTACGAAAATTCTAAACAATGACGTGCATATTAAACACTAGAAAACCGTGCCTACTTGCTAATTAAGTTTTAAATAGCAGATTGTATTCATTCAAGCTCGTAATCTACTCGATTGTGCACACTTGGAAGTATGGAAACCATAATTAACACAACACGGCCGCGGTGTGCGCTTAACACTAACGTACACAACTAGTGGAGCGTGCGATTTTTTTTTGTATATTTCACTCTTATGATCGTGCATGATGTGTATGAGTATATTAAAACGGTTGAATCTGTGAAATCTTCGTAATATAGTATTGTAAAAAGCCACTGATAAAAAAAAACATAAAAAGATAAAGTAAACAAAATTTTCATTTGTTAAATCTATTTTTATTATTTAATGATTTTTATAAATATTTTCATTGAAGGCGAAATATTCTACAATTTATATTATAGCGTTCCAGTGGTAGTAATACTTGCTTGACATTTTCAATTGTATTTTCCTAAGCAACTAAACAATCCTTGAAACAATTTTTTTTTTATTCAACCCTTATTGAGACACGTTCAGTCATCAAACATGGTGGATGAAATACAACAAATAAGCGAGATAATAATTAAAGGCAAGTCTTTTAATTTCATATAACTAATCATAATAATCTGATTTTACTTTTTTCAGGTTTAGCTAACATGGAAATCAATGAGCAGAGGCTGCACCAGCAGGACACGGCGTATGGCCGGCAAAAAATAGCATGCCCAAATGGCCTGCAGAACAGCAGCAACGAGCAGAGAAAGAAAGGGCTGCAGCTAACCATCAAGAGATTCAAGAGATAACTGTGGCTGCTGCTGCTGCTGCTACTGCCGCTCATGTTGACGCTCCTAATGCACAGGAAGCATAACCTTTTAGACAAGTAAACGCCCACCAAGGGGCCATTGTACAAGCTGTTGGAGGACAAGGGGGTCAATAAGGAGCCGTTGCAATAATTGGAAATCATTTCAAGAATTTCTGTCTTTGATGTCATTTAAATATAATCCATAGCAGGGCCGTACTCAGGTTATTATAGGGTGGAGGGGGGGGGGTTCCATATATATGTATATATATATAATTATATACTTTCATGCATACTTATAGTACTGGATTATTTGGAGCTCTATGGGAGGGGGGTTTAACCCTCTCCCTCGCCTGGGTACGGCCCTGACCCATAGAAATATGAGAATAGAGCATGCCAGAGGTCTGCTAGTCTGTAAGTGAATCTGCCCGATACGCTGAGTGAGAGAAAAGGCTGCTAGTGAGTTCCCCTGTGTCCTTATCTAATCGAAGCAGTCTTTCTCTGTGATTGGCTGAAGTAGCTGATTATACAAGGACACAGCGGGACTTACTGTCAGCCTTCGCTCTCGCTTCACGAATCGTGTAATTTGATATTTGAATATTCGGCACCTGGCGTACTTTAAAAAGGTAAAATTAATTATTACATGAATAAGATTGTGTCTGTTTTTTGTCAAATATCACTACGTAACGCACACAATAATAATATATTTTATAAATACTTGTAGTACATTTTTATTTATAGCATATATTTAAGGTGTATATTGAAATTTATAAAAAATCAAAAACTTCCCGACTTTCCTAAACTGACTAGTTAATCGTCAATAAATAGTAAACATGTTTTTTTTAAATATTTTTTTACATAAACAGAAGCTGAAGGAGAAAGAGCTCGTTAATATTTTATCACCACTTATTTACTTGGATGTGCTTTATTTCCGGTAATTTATATTAATGTGAATTGATAAAAAATATATGTCCAATAATGTTTAGTTTTGGTAATCTGATGGATGGACATAATGTCTGGCCGTATCCTATTTTCTAATAATTTTGTATGCAGTGTGAAGAGGCATGGAGGGTGGTAAGGGGTGACTAACAATAACCGCTTCGCATTCGCCGGGGCTAGTTGTTTGGGTGGAGATGTGGAAATCACTTGGGAAAAATCCACCATGGAACGGCTCGGTGCATTGCCTGAGTTCTGACAGGGTATCTATGTACCGGTGTAGGGCTTAGCACCAGTACAAAGCTCCATTAAATGCAAACTCTAAGGCAAACGGCGTGACTTCAACAAAGTACTCACACCGCCAAACACTGCTTGACTTCGGTGCGATTGTCGAAAGTGCAACTCTACCGCTGCGCCACCGTGTCGGTTATATATACACTTATAAAAGTAATTTTTATCATAAATATGTACAAGTTGGGTATCATCACCGAGCTTACAGTGGCTAAAGCAAAGATGAAACTTTTCCCTTATTTTCTCCTTTTCCCTCTTTTTTTTAGTTTGCCCCTTTTTTCCCTATTTTTACGTTTTCCCCCCTATTTACCCCTATTTTCAATGTGCCCCCCGATTTTTCTTCAATATCTTTCACATCTTACTCCAAGTAGTCCCGCACCTACCTAGAGTGCCCACGAGGCCAGCCCCCTGGTCACCCTGTGGTGCAAAAGCTCTCTCCACCCCTATTTTCCGCACTTTCCCCAACTAGTCCCGCATCCATCCAGAGGGCCCATGGAGCCAACCTTTGGGTTGCCCTGTGGTGCAGAACTAGCCGCGAGACTTTCGGAACAAATACCAGCCGGAAACAACTCTGAAAAAATTTCCAAGTCATTGACCTGACCGGGATTCGAACGCGCGCTTCCCTTTAACAGCCGTACCACAACTGACAGATACTTGAGTCTGAGCCAACTGAGCTACGACTACTCCTTTGAACTTTCACTTATTCAGATTTAGAGAGTTAAATTACAAGAATATTTTTTACAGTGTTCCGTACCGACATAGTGAGCAATAAAAACGGTGCCACAGGTTTAAAAAACACACATTAGTAGATTTGATATCGCAAACCAGAGTCTCAATAATAATTGACCAATAGAAAGGCCAAAAAATACAGACAAGACAAGATAAGACTGGCTTGAATAGCGATTGATACCTATGAGGTGTGCACGTGTGCAGACGCGATTTTTAATTATACTCTCTAGAGTGAATCAGTTAAATTTTACTGTGAATCTGTTAAATGTTCACTTTTTACAATGAGCAAACGACTTTCAAGTTATATAAAGTCTATATTTTATATTTTCAGTAATTTTTACTGATTTAACTTTAGAGAGATACTGTACTGTAAGCAGCAAAAGAGTGGAAAGGGTACAACTCTCTGTCTTTGTCTTTCTAACGTGGCCTATCAAAAATCGCACCATAGCATGGTGCCTATACGTGACGGCTTCTTATTATAATTCCCTTTATAATAATAATAATTCATTGACTTAAAACCTTAACATTATGGGGCATAAGTAGTTTAGATTACAGAGTTTAACAGCTTGGGCTTGATATAGTTGTATTATACTAGGTTTTGTTATTTTTGCTGTATGCAAATGGTGACTCCATTTTCTTAATAATAAGCGATATTTTTTCAGGTATCAATTTACTTTTCTAAAAAAGCTCTTTTCCACTTATGTATAAGAAAAATTGTACTGATGTTTAAGTGGTATTTTTTTATCGTAAATAAAAGTGTATATATTAACTTATGTACTTAGCCGGACGTCTTTACCCGCGTATTTTCGCACATCGATTGGATCACGGATAAAATTTCGATCACTTCGTTTGGCAGTTTTGTATTTACAATACGTAAACTTTCACGATAGTATAGGTGACGCTACAATTTGATGATTTGTGATACTGAAAATAAATATGTTTGAAAAAAAAAGTTAAACTATTATGTTCCTCATTAAATGCATCCTTATTAAACTTTTCTAACCAAGGGCCATTGTATGGAGTAACTAATTGATTCGTACATTGATACAAATGTATTGCTATAACGCAACGCATGTGATATAAAGTTTGAAATATAATTATTAGTGATTTTTATCGTTTTTTTTATTGTTTTGATGGCGGGAAGGAGGAGATCTTCTAAAGACGCCTCTACGTGCACACATGGCTACCGTTGAGGTAGTGTCAAATTCACCCTGGAAGAGACTTGCCGGTGATGTATTTACCAGGACGATGAGCTTTTGGCTTCCCTGACGGGAATGGGCTTAGCACCTACTGCCAGCGGGAACCCACTGACCAAGCGTCAGGGTGCGCGGACGATCTCCCCCAGGAGGGATTGCCCCCCAGGTCGGGGCATCATCAGGCGAAAATGCAGTCAGTCCGCTAGAATCGAAAATAATGTGTTCTCGGTGCCATTGGTACTTTTCCCGCCAAAAAAGTCCGAGAATCGAAATTCCCGAAAATTTTTCGACGAGAATCGAGCCCGTTTTTGCCTAGAGTCTGTCAAGCTGGAAAGCTAGCACGCTAACCACTAAGCCATCGAGGACTCTGATTTTTATTACGAGGCCGCGAGGCTGCCTCTATGTAGTTTATTTATGGCCGAATGAGCAGCGCGATTCAAATTTCAAGGATATAGTATTTTTGCGTAAAAATATTTTTATAAGAGAACAATACTATAATTTCATCACACAGTATGTATAAATATATTACTATAGCTTAAAATTATAACTTTTGAGTTTTCAAAAGAATGCAAAGTTCAAAATAATAAAATAATTCTAAATACTGATGTGCAGCGAGTAAAAATATAATTAAATCTCTCCGGCTGTTGGCTTAAATCATTTGGAGTTTTCAAAGCATTATTTCGTCATTTAATTCAGCGATGAATAAATACATATTTTTTCGATTGTTGAATAAAATTTTTACAATCTATTGACAATCTTAATTAATGAGAGTAAATAAACCCTAGAATTACTTTTATTAGGTGAAGGCGAGACACTAATACTTCTGCTTCGCAGACGCATAACTCTTGCAGAGCTTTGGATTTTTTCTAAGGGTGACTCCTGATTCTGAATCAAGTTTATTTTCGGTGAATTTGGAGGAGTGCTATTTAACTTCAAGATTTTTTTTTCCAGAATGACGTTTTTTTTTACAATTTTCAAATTAGGACTAGCAATTAATTGAACTAAAATTTTATTATCAAATGAATTCTCCATGGAATTTGATGGCGTTAAAGCAGATTCACAAGGTGTTTTCCTCGGTTTCTAAAAAAAAAAAATATCATCATCACTCTTAATTTCTGTCCCAATCGTACTGAATTGGCGCTATCTACTAGGTGCAACTATCGATAGCGCTAATACAGTACGATTGGGACATCGGAAAGAGTTTCATTTGCAGTCCTGCTGACGACAGAAACTTGCGACGTTACAACACGTTTCCGACCCCCTCACCTCCCTAACATTTTCCCCGCTGACTGTAATGAACGTCCTTAATGGCTCTGTTTGATCATAAGCAGATGGAAAAAGTTGATTATAGAAGTCATTACAAACATTCTAATGGATCCAAGTACATTGATGAACGCAGACATAGGCTTTTAAGATAACTAACTCAAATTTAGTGCAAGAGTTGCTTTTGAAACAGCACGTCATTATATCATGCATTACTTGTCTTTGAAATTACATATGATGAAAAATTTTAAGATGCAGAATGACAAAAATTTATTATCTGCAAAGTGTAATAAAGGTGTGCAGCTCACTCTGGTATGAAAATAAAGCAAGTTTGGCATATGTTTTGCAAACGTAAGTTAGCACCATAGTCAAATCAAGATTTAATGGTTTGGTTTATATTTATTTAGTTGCTAGAATTTTTAAATCATTTAAACAAGCGAAAATGTACTTTAAAAGTAGATTTTTTAGAACTCGTTTTGGATCAGCTTAATAGGCTGGCTGAAAAATTTTAATGTGTAAAAAAACTAGTATGTAAAAATTCACCATTTACTCTGCAGATAAAACATTTATTTGTTGGCCACATCATTGTGTCTCTTTACGATCATGAAAGATAACATCAAGTCAATGATTCTGTATTTACTGCGTTAATAAGAACTTTACATTGTTGTTAAACATTCTAGAAGAAGTAACTGTGTTTTTTTAAGACAAATACTTGGACTTTTATTTAATATTATCAAAGATATAGAAAAAGCTTTTTACAAAACTTGTAAAACATTATGATAAAGTTAATGGGAAGGTAGAGAGAGATTCAAGGACATACAGATAATGCTACCCATCAGGGATGAAGACGTACATGGTTAACTTTAATGTAGATAATAGTGTCCTCAAATGTGACTCGAAGATACATGAGATTGTGTATCTATATATATTATCGTGTCTGTTATTTACAAAATTTTTTTTTTTGATCATCTACCCTTTTCAAACTCCATTGCCTGAATATAAAAAATTTTTAGAGTCAACACGTACCATCAGACACATTTTGTTTTCCCACTTAAATAAAATACGATTCTTGAATTTTAACCTTGTCTGATTTTTTCCACCTTAAAATAAGCAAGTTGAAAAAATTTTATACTGTGTAGTTTTTGTTCTCCGAAGGCTTCGAAGGCCAAAATCTAATTTTTCCAACTTGCTTATTTTAAACTGGAAAATCAATTATTCAACTTTAAGTGACATGTGATTCAATAGTATGAATTGAAAGTCAAGAAAAAATACTTAAAGTGTTGAAATGAATCCAACATGGTTAGAATTAAAAATTCGTATGCTATTGAAATAGCAAAATAAAATGTGTCTGATGGCACATGTTAACTCTAAAATATTTTGGTTTTCAGGCGATGGATTTTTTTTTTCGATGCATCGAAGAGTTTGAAAAGGGTAGATGATCAAATTATTAAATAGGTAAACAATGGACCCTCTAATATATATTGTTATGCCCTTACCTTCCTAGTTACATTCAAGCACACTGACAAAAAGTGAGCAGAAAAAGGATACACATCGCGCAGCACAATACGCAAGCACATAAATATATGTCTACTACAGAGGGCCACTTTGTAGCTGCTCAGATAGACAAAAAAAAAACTAACGGCTAAGTAGTATAGAAAACATCTTTAACACCTCCGCTGTTCTTTACATTAATATTTTAATTGTTACATAATCAAACCAAGCCAAGATTTTCACGCAGCTTTATACACTGATATCTAAGCAGTGGTTTTGTTAAAATATCAGCCCTTTGAAGCTTGGAAGGAACATGAATCATGTCAATTTTACCACGAGCATATCTTTCTCTGATAAACTGAAAATGCATATATGTGTTTAGTACGCCAATGATACTTGGGATTTTTTGCGAGACAAATCGCACTTCTATTGTCCACATACATAGATACACCTGACTTTATTTGAAAGCCAAGGCTTGTCGAAAGTTCTCCAAGCCATGTTGCTTCTTTTACTGCAGATGCAGCTGCGACGTACTATGATCCTGTTGTGCTTGGAGTTACAAGTTTCTGGCACTAAGATACGCAGGTAATAGAACCATGTGCTAACATGATCACGTAACCAGTGGTCGAACTAGCTGTTTACTGTCGTTACTGGACTTGTATTCTAATCCTAAGTTAATTGTGCCTTTTAAGTAGGCTATGACATGCTTCATAGCTTTCCAGTGACTCATATAATTTTTATTTTGAAAGCGACTCAGCCTGCACGCTGCGAATGCGATATCGGGACGAAAAACAATTGCAATGAATAATAGAGAACCTATTTCCTCCCGATATGGCACTTGGCATTCATCACTCACATTTAGATCTGCCACTTTCAGATTACCATAAGGCTCAGTTGGCACATAGATAGGGTTGCAGTCTTACTTTTGAAGCACTCTGAACATATACAGCGTTTGAGATATAATTACACTTTTGTTAAGTCGATCACGATTGATCTCTAACCCTAAAAATAAACAATCTTCACCTTTCTTCTGCTGAAAGCCTCGAGCATACAGATAGGCTTTATATCCGACAAGTAGACTGTTGCGTCCAGAACTTATCCTGAAGACCCATTTAGAGTCGATAATTCTACTACTTTCTGGTCATGTTACCAGGTCACATGTATGTTTTATTCAGTGTTAGTCGAGCTCTTCTGCGATTGCTCTCCGCCAAATCAGGGCATCCCGTCCACACACGGCTTCTTTATAGATGCTAGGTAGCTGTAAGATAGCTATATAAGCGACATTACTTATAGCTTGTTGAGATGGCACCTGTTACGAAGGTCCTTAGGCTGCAGATGACCTTATCGACGCCTAAGAGGAAGACTATTCCAGAACAAAGCTTTTACGAAGACTATTCCAGCACCATGTACTCTCAGCAAGACTATCCCAACTCACTGCTTCAATAAAAAGAATCCCTCCACGCTACGTTGTGACGAAGAGAATCCCTCCGTGCTACGTTGCGACGAAGAGAATCCCCCCCTGCTACGTTGCCACGAAGACAATGCCTCCGCGATACGTTGCGACGAAGAGAATGCCAGCTCTCTGTACTGCGACGAAAGCGATTCCAGCGAGTTGTGCTGCGTCGAAGACAATCCCTCCACGCTACGTTGCGACGAAGACAATCCTTCCGCGCTACGTGGCGACAAAGAGAATTCCTTCGCGTTACGTTGCGACGAAGAGAATCCCAGCGCTCTATACTGCGACGAAAATAATCCGTCCATGCTAAGGCTGCCGTCACATGGAGCATACGGATCCGCAACGCGCAATCCGGACTTTTCTGATAGCCAATGAAAATAGTTATGTGCTTAAAATTCCGTACACACACAGACGGAACGTCGAGTCCGTACGGAATCGTGTTCATAACCTCAAATATTTATTTCTGTGTGTTAACAACTTACAGTATGTCTCAATTTAGCTGCGGCTACTGTAATTTTGTGATACCAGTTGGTACTTTTGACATAAAAAATCATACTTGTTTTGAAAATTTTAATACTGATGTTGAAGAAGTCGTCAATATTGGTCTTAAGCTGTTTAGAAGTATGTATTTAATACAAACATTTTCTTTGTTGTGTTGTTTCAATAATGTTTTTTTAACTACGAGTGTTAATTTTTTACGAATTAATTTAATAATTTTTCAGATGTAATTGGTAAAAATACAATAGTTACATATAATTGGATGCAAGATCAGATGAAATTTGTTCTCTTCTATGATGTGTCATTGATGTTGTCACGTACACTTTCCGCAATTTTGCCAAATGGCCAAGGACCCCTAATTGATTCATGTTGTCATTTATTCGTAATGGACTTTTTATTAACTAAATAAATAGTAACCCTGTAAAGTACTACAGAATGTTATTAATGTATGTACGGGCACACCTAGCAATTCCGTTTGCCAAATGGGAATCGTTCACATGTGAGTGAAAATTATGTACGGATCGATTTTTAACCGTAGGTACAAAAGAGATAACATGAGGACAGCGCACATGCTTTTTCTTTCGCACTCACGGTTACAAATCGATCCGTACGGACTTTTCACTCCCATGTGAACGATTACTATTTGACAAACGGAACTTCTTGAAACGTAACTTCTCTCATTGGTCAGCCTCCGAAGTCCGGATTGCGCGTTGCGGATCCGTACGCTCAATGTGACCGCAGCTTAAGTTGCAACGAAAATAATCTCCCTGCGCTACGTGGCGACAAAGAGAAACCCAGGGCTATGTGGTGTAATGAAGAGAGTAACACCACCATGCTATGTTGTGACGGAAAAAAAACAATGAGGATTGGTTGGGAAGAATGAAAAAAAAAAATAATAATAATAATAATAATAATAATGATAAACGAGTATTTAGGCAAGTAAGTTTAAACCCCAATCTCTCCAAAAAAACGAAACTTTTTTGATCGACTTTTTTTATTAATCTAATAATGAATATACATATAAACAAAAGGATAATTAAATGAGTGAGTGAATGAAGGAATGGCGGAAATGAAGGTAGCCTTACCTGCAAGTAATTTTTCTATAGATGCTTAGCATCTCTAGTACCCTCGACCAGATTTGAACAAAATCTGGCACAACCTATGGACGGTTATTTTATTAGTAGTGTCCCCGTGAGACATGAAAATTAAAGAAAGTGGTGGTCGATGCCATCAAGACAAAATTAGGCTTAAAATAAAGAATAAAATACGTATAGTTACCTAGAAAAATCGAGATACGCGACATAATTTATATTGCAAAATAGCTGCAAAATCGGCTTTTTTTTGTATCTTTAAAGTAATTTAGTAAAGTATGGTTTAACAGAAAAATATTTTTAGCGAAAGTTGTTTAAGAGACAATTTTACATAGATATACATTGTTTTAAGAAATAAAAAAAAATTTTATAGTTTATTTTTGGCCCTAAAAAATATAAATTGTAAAAATGGAAAAGTGAGTGAAAAGGTATCTTAAAAAGTTTAGACTTTAATAAAAATTTAGTATTTTGAAGATATTATTATTATTAACAAAGTCCCCTAAGTCCGATCGCGAAATTTTAAAATGGCGGCCAACTGCATAATTGTTAACTAAAAAATTGCATGAGTTATCACTTGCGTCGCAGCGGTCCGATCTGAACCATTTTTTTCGCAATCTGTAGGTACTAATAAGCCATTTTATTGATCCAAAATTAGAAAAATTTTATTAATAAAAAAAATTTTATTTTGAAAAAACTAAAAACGCACGTCCGTATCTTTGAGAATTTTGCACTTAGAGATTCGAAATAAATTGCATGTATTTGCCCTAATTTTTTCAATGATTCACAAAAAAAAATTTTTTCTACGACCAATAGGAGCGAGGATAGGTTTTTTTTTTCAATTACTCATAGCGATCGCTGTGTTATGTATTTTAACTTTGGACCGGGCTAGTTCTCTTCTTCAATACTTATTTTACAATCAGAATTTTTTTCCGAAAGGTTTACGGTGATCCCTTTGCCACAATAAATGTTAATAATCGACGCAAAATCACGCGCTTGCTGCGGCTATTGTTTGCTTCCGCCAGCATCCGATAATACATACGTCCCATAATACATTCCAAATAAGTGGCCTTACTGTGTCCGTAAACGTAAATTCGATATGCATTTTTTGCTACGGTACACAAGCGTTGTGTTAATTGTCTAATGGAACAATCACCTTCGAACCAGCAAAGCCCGTGCTCTCGCGTCAACTGCCGATCGTTTTCTCGACGAACATCCTCAGGTAAAATAGAAAAATTGCATGGAGTACGCACAATCCAATGATTAATCACAGGTCTCATAAGAGACATTAACGCCACTTCTTTCGGTAAAAACTGTCGCGATGCGTCAAGAAAACCTTGGATCTCTATCACATAATCATCCTTAAATAAATCCATTTTCACAACTCAAGC
>JAPYYV010007973.1:4082-17060 GCA_030522625.1 Copidosoma aretas | reverse complement strand
TTAGAGAAAATACATAATTAGACGCGTCGGTCAAAGAAAAACTTATAACAGTACATTACTATTTATTTTAGCATTGCAAAGTACCGTTAATAGGTTTTCCTTATCCGAGGCGTCCAATTAAAGCTTATTTTTCTTAAAAAGTCTATTTTTTCGATATTTGTATGTTTTATTTGGACTATCTTTTACATGCAATATTAGAAAGACTGAGATGTGAATTTTAGAAACCCTCTAAATAATTTATTTTACTTATTTACTGCGGCTGCCTATAAAAAAGTTTAGTTTTATACCTCAATAAGGATTTAATAACGATTTTCATGGTAAAAAAACGGTTTTTCACTCTTCTAACGGTTAAAAAATCTATTTTCAAGTTGTAAATAGTAACATTGCAACAGACTACAATAAATCCTGCCTTGATAGAGTTCTTGAAGTACCAGCTTGCTGGATATTCTCTTTATTTTATTAAAGTCAATAATAGCAGAATTATGTTGTTGAGGAAGCTTTGTGCTAATTTATTGGCAGCGGTTTTTTAACTGTTGTAAAAAGTATAATATTTTTTTTGATGAAATTTTGTACGCATATGAAGGCTTAGAAAACATATATTCTGTCAACGTTTCAGGTCCTGATATTTAAAAAAACGGAAGTGATAGAGTTTCAAATAAATGGCCCCAAAAAGCGGTTTTTTGTAATTTACTAAAAAGCTACGGAACAGATTGGTGCTTACGAAAATTCATTTGGTCCGTCTTTTTAATGTGCATGTTCTACTTAAGATTTGCTTTTTTTGTAAAATGTCACAAACCAATTTCAACCATTAATGAAAAAATTTTTTTCAGCCACCATGAGACGGTACACGTGTACAAACGGAATATATGAATACTAACACATTAATCTGTAAGTTAAAAAAAAACTAAAGATATCAACTATCGTCCCTAATATGCTAATTGTTATTGACTTAAGATCGACAGAGAAATTTTCTGGGTGAAATTAGAGAGAATAGGGCTGGGTAGAAAAATGTTAAAGATTTTGAAGAGATCTTATAAATGCACAAAAGATCTGTTAATTACAGGCAAGGTGTTACAATTATTTTTCAAATCATTACAAATGTATGGCAAAGCCGCCCATTTATCCCGGTAAAATTTTGTTAATCAATGAAGGATATAGACGATGAGCAGATGGAAGGAGTGACATGAGGTATTTTAGTAAAAAATTGAAAATTAAGTGTTTAAAATATGCTAATGACTTTATGGTATGCATGAAAAATCCTAAATACACAAAAAAAATACTTAAAAATTTAGATAAATATAGTACAGAGAATAGGATAGCAGTTAGCATAAAAAAAATTTTTAACTTAATTTTTAAGAATAGAGAAGGGATAGAAAGGGATCGAGTCACATTTGAAGAAGAGCTATTGAAAGTTGCAAATTATTGTAAATACCTAGAAGCATGGTATACAATAAAAATAGCTTTCTAATTCTTGAGGAAAAAACTACAGGTAAAATGCAAAGGGCACTTAATGCAGTTTGGGGCTTAAGCAAAAGACCAAAAGAAATCAGTCAATACCGAAGATTATTCCTCAGTGATTGTATAATAAAATAAGGTTGCTCATACTAAGCAGAGAAGCAGAGAAAAAAAGGGAAAAGAAGTAGAAAAAGTAGAATGCAGTTTAACAAAAATGATGTATCGTTAAAGTGCTTACACACCAGGATGCATATAAGAAATAGAGGCAGGCAGGATCGTCATAGAAATATATATAAGAAGAAGAGACGAGGATTACTTTTTGTACATTTTAATTATAGTCGAGGGAAGGTGACCACCCAGTAACATTGACTTGTATCATTGACTACTCAACTATAATATAAAAATATATGTATGTTTCCTACGTCAATATAATATAAAATTTTGGGGTTGGTACGGGTAGCATGCAGGGGGCAAAGCCTCACTAGCATATATCTTTTAGTATTATACTATAATCTTGGTAGGTCAGTTCCCACCGGCTCATTGCCCCCCCCCCCCTCCACCCCATAAAACAAGAAAAAAAAACTTTTTTTTCTGTGATTTCGACCGCAATTATTATTGACTAAACTCTACATGCCCACCTACTTTGACCCCACACTATTTCCAGAGCCCCTCCTAATTATTTTTGACTAAACTCTACATGCCCACCTACTTTGACCCCACACTATTTCCAGAGCCCCTCCTATATTCATCCCAACATTTTCCATCACACAGCACCCCCACAAATAAGGTAAATTTTTTGAATTGGTCTAGTACATTGATCTGTAAAATTTGTTCATTATTTTGTCACCAAATTATATTTGCTATTTGTAAATAATTATCAAAATTAATCTGTATGAAAATTTCGTCTCTACTCTTGCATCTTAATAAGGCAGAATATACTTGAACATAAGGATAAATTGGTTTTTTTAAAAATAAGCAAACTTTGTCAAAACTTAGACAGTAAGATGAGTTTATTGTCAAAAAAAACCAAGACAAGAAGAAATCGTATAATGTATAAAAAAAAATGCAATAATAGTGCCTTTGAAGAAATTTTTGGTACAAACGCTTCGTACTTGATTCTTTCTTCTATTATTATTTATGTTCTTATTCCGTAAATTAATAAATTTGTGACTAGCAATATTGTGCAATTGGATAAATCTTTAGCTATACTTAAATTTGATCGTCATTAAACTTTTTAGACATTATATTGTACATTTTCCCACAAAATTCTATGTCTTCTGCATCATCATTTTGCTGCACATTGATTTTGTTTAGTGTATGGTAACTAAACAGTTTACAAGATTTGTCTTCTACTTCAAAAATTTTATTCATATAAATAATAGCATGATTTACTTTGTCTTTAATTAAATCATCATTTAAATATTGTTTATATTTACACCAACTTTAAACACCTTGGATATTTTCTAAAATTATAAACCACTAAAGAAATTGTAGCTATTGATAAGGCTACATAATAGTGATGGCTTCATTAAAATTATCGTCAATTTAAGAATGGTTCTTGATTGAACCCATGACCATCGCTGTATCTTTCAAAGTTTTGTGTTTAATTTTATTATATTTTTTTTATAAATCGACTGACGTAGCATCATTTGCTTCATTAGATGTAAATTTAAAAGAAATCTTTTGTGATTCTTACGAAAAACAACGCAACGTTAATCTTCCGATTTTTAAACTTATCTTTTCTTTATTTTAACGTTTTCTCAAATTTCTAGTTTCATTTTGTCTACGTCCTGACGCATGTATGTGTTGGAAAAAAAAATATGTATTATACACATGGACATAAAAATAAAAATATTGAAATATAGGGGCTGTTACGCGGAGCGTGTAGGATGCCGAGCCCTACTAGTATATGTATATATAGGGCATCCTTTTTAAGATTCACCTACTCTGCTATGTATTTACAGTGTGATTTGACAACATAAAACTATGTCCTCAACCTCAACTTATTTCCATAAATGTCAAGTTTTTTAAGTTTTAACTATAATTGTAGTGAGTAGGACAACTAAGAAACTATTTCTTGCCACGTATTAGCCTTAAAACATAATATAATTCTTTTTTTTGTCAAGACAATAACATTGATTTCTAGTCTAAGTAAGAAACAAATTTTAGAAAGATGATTAGCTAAAGTGAAATTGCGAGAAAATCTTACGATATGTCATTTTTAAGATTAAAGACTGTAGTTTATAATTGAAAGTGGCTTTTTCACAAAAAGTAAACAGCTTACTGTATTATTCTAAATGTAGGGAAGTAACAAGATAAGTTTTTGTATAAGCTTGTACCATCGATCTTACTTTTGTTATGTATGAATAGGAATATGATTTAATTCTGAATTTATATAAACTTATGATTGATATTAAAGACTTTATAATACGTTCTTAATCACAAAAATATTTTTTATTCCCAAACTACTCACCGGAAGTTACTTTTACCCCATTAACCTCATTAACCTCATTTTAACCTCATTGTCCCAATTATCCCTATTTTCTCCCCATTGAATTGCACTTTTTATTTTCGTTAATACGATAGCTAGTTACTTTAATAAGCTGGTAAAAATTTCAGTTCCAGCGTGTTGTTGGTAATAAGAAATTATTTCTTGAGATTAAGGAAGAGTTGTGAAGTCTTAAATATTTATACTTAATTTCAATAGGTTTAAAATTAAATCTTATTATTAATTATTTATATGTCAAAAGTAAGATGTATTTGTAGGAGATAAGCGTGTACAGAAATTGTTTGCATCTTCCCTGCATTTAGAATAATACATTCAGCTGTTTTTTTATCCGATAGAGCCACTCACAATTATAAAATACAGTATTTAATCTGCAAAATGACACATTGTAAGATTTTTTTGTCAATTCCATTTTTAGACAGGGGTAGGGGGTATCTTTAAATAATTGCATACCATAATTTTTATAATTTATCAGTCGTTAAGAATATTAAATCACTCTTAAGGAATTATATTCTTTGATTAGAGTTGAACAACGCAAATAATATACAAAAAAACGAGTCTTCGTTTACTAAGCCGACGAATACTTTTTAAACCTGCGTAGCCGAATTCTCTCCTGTTTTTTAAAGTTAGTAGCATGGATACAAATAGATGGTGCAATATGATGTTTGCTGATCAACGTAAAAAGCTTTCTAAATTTTTTTTTTACTTCTTCCAGAAATCAATATAACTGTCTCAGTAAAAAAAGGATAATGTATTTTGTTTTTAAAGTTTGGCATGCATCGTTACATTGTATAATAACATAAAGAATAAAAAAATTTAGTGTGGTAAATGAGTAACAAGAAACAATTTCTTACTCGTCGTAGTCACTACAATTGTAGTAAGAGCTTCAAAAAATGACATTTAGAAACAGTTTTTCGAGGTAAGG
Source organism: Copidosoma aretas (assembly GCA_030522625.1). Lineage (NCBI taxonomy): Eukaryota > Metazoa > Arthropoda > Insecta > Hymenoptera > Encyrtidae > Copidosoma > Copidosoma aretas. The sequence continues at coordinate 12,174 of JAPYYV010007973.1, read as the reverse complement.
GACATATTTTATCTCTTTAAATTACGTTGCAAATACATACAAGCTTGTCCACATCGAACGGATGCAAAAAATTTTTTTTGCTTTCCTCAGTTGACAAAGACGATTATTAAACCTGAAAAACATGATTTATATCTACTTTTTGAGGTTAGAAAGAACGTATCAACTCATAAAAGGAACTCGATGTTAGCTCAAGCGACCAATAACTGTTGTCTCTAGTTTAAAATGTCATTAAGAGCTAAGATATCAGCATATTTTAAAAAATTTCCATGGTCTTACTGCAATTTGCATCATATAGTTCCCCGCCATTTTCTATTATTGGAAAGAGCCACTCATTTAGCTCAAGAGTCAATCGTAAATTATAGGCTATAAGCTATAAAATGACTTGTTGTAGAGTTTCTTTTGCTGCCAACATTTTTGACAGTAGAGAGGGGGGTAAATCTTCAATAGAATGACCTATGTATGAGTCGTTTTTCGTCAACTCTCCTAGCTCGGCGAGCGAGAGCCAAAACATGTACATTTTAGCTCACGATTACAACAGTAAAATGAACTTATGAAAAAATTTAATTATACGTTTCCGCTGTATTTTTTCCTCAGCTTTCCAAATCAACCATCCACTTTGAATCAAAAAATGAGTTCCTAACCTCAAAACAATACGAAATATGTTATATCTCAAAATTGAAATTTTTAATATTTTTTTTGATAATGTAGATCGAAAGAGCAGCTTTTTTTACATCGAAATAGCTATTTTCTAAAAAGAAGTTTTTTCGTGTTTGAGAGTAATGCGGCGACGAACAGTAGGTACCGCGCCGACCGTTGGCTGTCTGTTACCACGTGTACCATAGTTTAATCAGCCTACGTGCGATGTACCATCAAGTCATGTCGTCTCGAGACGTCATTTATATTTAAGTATAATGTAGAAAAGAGGCTAGGTTAAATACATTCATTATTTTTAAATGAGTCAAGTGGTTTGTACGTTGAAGGTAAGGCACAAATTAAGTTAATCGAGTGATCTCTAGTATACAAGCTAAGCTGCTGCGGTTTTCTGTAGTGCTATCACCGGTAGGGTGAATCAGTTTTATTTGCACACAAAAGATACAATGTGAGCTAATAACTTAACCTGTCAAGCTGTATTAGTAAGTACGTTTTTTTCTTACCTTCGATTAAACACATCAATCATTAGTGTACTATGTATATATATATATATTGTAAATAGGGTTTTATTTATTTATTCATTAACTTCCTTTGCAATGCATTTAAATGTTAAAGTAAGACTATGATGACCTAGCCTCTTTTTAGTACATTTTAATGCAAGTGTCATCTCAAGACGACACGACTTGGTACGTGGTGACCGATAGTCGACGAGGCGCGACTGTTCGTCGCCGTATCACTCTCAAATACGAAAAAACTTCTCCCTAAAAAATAGTTATTTCGATGTAAAAAAGGTGCTCTTTCAATCTTGACTATCAGAAAAAATATTAAAAATGCCGAATTTGAAATGTAACATGTTTTGTATTTTTTTGAGGTCAGAAACTTATTTTTTTTTGAAGTGTATAGTTGTATCGGAAATCTAAAGAAAAAATACAGCGGAAACATATTTTTTAAATTTTTTCTGAGATTATTTTACTGTTGTTATCGTGAGCTGTAAAGTAGTTTTGCGCTCGTGCGTCGAGTTAGGAGAGTTGACGTAAAACGCCTCATACATGTGTATATTCATTTTGAATTTTTATAGTAACATATACATGATGAATCAATTTTGTATTTGCACATATACATATCTTTACATACATATATACATACATATATATATATGTATACATATTTATAAGTGTATAGGACAAAGCGCGTCAACCGGGCCACCTCGATGGCCCAAATTTGACGCAAAGTAGAAAATTTATATCACACTTGAATTTTTGTAGAAGCATGAGCGTTTAGAATCCGAGTTGCAGAAAGTAAAATTAAAATTGGTGGATCTAATATGGCGGTCAAATGTTTTAAAATCAACGGATTTTGATTCAAAAAAATACTACTGTATACTATCCAAAATGTAAAAAAAAAAAATCTCTTTCTATTTTTTAATAAAATAGCTGTTTACTAAAAAAATGTATTAGTTTTTCAAATTCTTCTAGCTTGATGCCATTGCATATCTCGGTGTCATTTATAGAGATTGCCCCGTTTAAAAAGTTTGTGGAATACATTGGGGCTTAAGGTCACTTATTTTACATTCAACGTCATGTGTCAATAAATCAAAATGGCGGATCTAAGATGGCAGTCAAATTTTCAAAAACCCTCTTCTTATTGTTTAGAAAAAAAGTACTGTCTACTATCCAAAATTCTGAGAAGCAGTGGTCTCTTTCTATTTTTTGAACATAATTGCCGGTTTTGGGAAAAATTATCATGAATCTCTTAAAAAATGTATAGTCTGACGCAATAGCATGTGAACAGATATCGACACATGGAGACAGTTTGTAGAATGTGAAGATGCTCAAGATCTCTGGTCTTGTGTTATAAGTCATGCATCGAAAGAGTACAAGTAAAAGTAAAAAAACTAATTGGTATCGGCTCAACATTTTGTTAAACTACATCCAATGGTTGCAAATTATGAATTCTTAATGTCTTTGGTTTTTTACTATTGCAGCCTTAACTTATAATGTTCAATATTTTATGAGAACTGTAAGCATATATTTTGGACCAACGGGCCTTGAATAAATATACTGTTTTAAATAATATCTACACGAATTTCAGCTTTTTGGTTCTCTAGTTACCTAGCAAGTGTTGATAGGCTACAATCCTGTAACATAATCTTAACTAACTTTTTAACGCTGAAATGTAAGGTTGAATGTCAAATTTTCATTAAATTTTTTGTACAGGTAGACAGGTTATCATTCAACACAAAAGTTATGGAAATTAATTAAATGAATTTACATATATGTTTGTTGCAGCTCATTAAATACTATATTTCTAACTGATCTAATATTACATACTACATATGGGTTCAGTAACATTAAAAAACCTGACTATATTTGAAAGTTTATCGCGACTGATTAAGATCGCAGGTGCTTTAAAAAATATTTTTTACTGCAGGAGCTTAAGGAAATATTTTTGACAAACATTTAAAATTATTTACAAGATGACTTGTATTATAAAAAAATTATTAAATGTTCTAAAATTTTTCTGTTGCCCAATCATGCAGAGTTTTTGTTGTTATCATTGCTTTTGTCCAATCTGCTTTTCGGAAAAAAGGCCCAGCAAACAATTAATATCGCCTCAGGTAGGAAAAGTCCATATTGGCTCTAAATATAAAAAAACGTCAAGATTATCAAACAGACGGCTCTTTGTACCGGAGGAGGTAGATATCGTTTTCCAAAAAATTTTTCATACAACAGACAATCAAACAGTACATTAAAATTTTATTAATTTTGCGTATTTTAATAACTCCTATCAAAATAAAACTAGGACATGCGATGTAATAAAGACAGAAAAACTAAACAAATTGTTGAATTTTTTTTATAAAAACAGAAATTTTATTTAAAAAATGGCAAGATATTTTTTTCTTTGAATTTTTCGTAGCATACGGAATGATTTTTTTAAATTTAAATGTGTTGGTTTTTAAAAATCTAACTGATATCTTGAATCCCTCATTTATAATATTCTGACACATGACCTTGGATTCGCAATTAGCAACCTCAAACACCAATGTATTCAACATACTTTCTCAATACGGTTATCTCTGTCTGCATGAAACTAAAATATGATGGTATCAATCTTGAAAAATATGAATAATGCCCGAATTTTTTTCTCAAAAACGGCAATAGAATTCGAGTAATTGCTGGAGACATTTTATTCTTAGAATTTCGAGTAGTATACATAATTATTTTTTTATTTAAATCCGTTGATTCATAAGCATTTTGCCTACGTATTTGATCTGCCACTTTAAATTTCACTTTTTGCTACTCGAATTTTAAATTCTTATGTTTCAACAAAAAATTTAAGTCCAAAATTAATTTTTTACGTTGCGTCAAATTTTGGCCATTCAGGTGGCCTGGCTGACGCATCTTGTCCGATATGTCTATGTATTAGTTTTTTAGTGTATCTGATTAGCTAGAATGTCTTCTTTCTGGTGCCATCTTATCAGTTGAAAGTCGCACTTTTCAGACCTCTAGCTAACACACCCGCGTACAAGGGGAAATGCGATTGACGCATCCGTGTCAGTTTCCACCCGAGCGATAGCATTAAAATGGTGGTAGCCACATCAGAATGTACTATCAAGATTCTCGATGATTTATCTTTATCATTTTATATCTTAAAAAAGATAATTTTACATAATATTCAGGAAAAAAGATAAAAAATATTATTCTCTAGCATAAAGGATACATTTTAATGTAATTAGGAAACTTATGATGGCACTCTTGTTGTTCACGTAAGTCAATGACCATTGTCACATAACTATTACTACTAAAGTTTAATGGATTTATTGGTATTGTTCAATTAATGTTTAACCTAATATTTAAAAAAGACGTACATTGTTTCTTCTTTATAATGTCCAAAATTTGATGGAGGGGACACCCTAATATACATCGTGACTCTTCAAGTGTGAAAGCATAACTTATACATACTGAGCCTGGACAAGTATATATTGGAGGCCAAGGTCATAAAATGAGTTGTATTGTGAACTCATGTGGAACCAAAGTTTCTAGAATTATTAGAAAAAAATGGCATGAAGTTGTTGAATGTATTAATAGTGAAAGGTAAGAAAGTATCAATACACCATGTCGTAATATTAATAAAAAATCTTAGATGATTGTGAAGTAGAAAAAAAGATAAGACCTTTAATAAATAAGTAGTGGTTGTTTCTGATCTATCGAAAGCATTTGTTATCATTATTAATGTATGGATGATAATCTAGATGTTAGAATCGATCGCATTCTGAAAACGTTGGTATTTTTTGTATAGTTTCTATAGTAGTTAAGTAATACTTTTTATAAATGTGCTTTATTATTTTTGATTAATTTATTGTTAAGTATACATGGTAAAAATAAATAAGTTCGTAAAAAAAGTTACTTAAGTAGGTCCCCGCCCTTTTTAGTTGCAAATTAATATTCACTCTATGTGTAAGAGGAGACGTGACACGCAGCATTGGCTTTCTCTGCGCTTTCCTAGCACTAGTATTGTAATATACTATTTAGTAGTACCGTACGTGTAAATGTACAATTGACAGTTATTCGTTAGTAGCTTTTACGATTTATTCATTGAATACAAATCGCTCAGCAAATTTACCAGAAGACAATAATCTTCTTTCTTCAATGCAAACGTCCCACATAGCACCGTCCGATTCAGAAAAGTTTCAGAAACGTGTATTCTGAAACATTGAAACGCTTCTTAAAGGTAGTCGGAAATGTTTCCAAAACGTTTCAGGAACCTGGAAATGTCCGAGGAAAGAGCTGAATACGGAACGTCTCTGAAACGTTTCTGAAACGGACGGTGCTATGTGGGGTATATTATTTAGAGTCATTTGTTGTTAGAAGTACTTTATAAAAATTATCTTGTGACAAGAGTCATCAAAATTTACAAGGTTGAACCTGCGTATAAGTACTCTTACGGTTCTAATGCTATTAAATCCTATTAAAACAAACATGAACCACAGTAAGGGTAGCCAACAGGAAATAATTGCGGTTGGTTGGCTCAAGAAGAGTAATGTAATGTGAGGTAGGCACAGAGAGGCTTTTGCACTGGGTTTTGGCTAGTATATAGGAAAGAATGCAAAGAGTGCACGAGTTTCTGTAGTAATATAAATAACGAAAAACAAAATAAATATTGTATAATGTGATATAAATTTTAGATTCTTCATAAATGTGTGAAGATTTATGAGACAAAATACGATGGATACTAAGTAAACACCTAATAATTCTTCTTTTGCTCATAGTATTCGCATGCGCATAAATATGAAAGTTTTTTATTTTCAATAACAAGAGCACAATTGATTCTATACAATTCTCCAAATACGAACAGAAAAACAATTTTTTTTAGACATGGGTTTCATGTGTATATATACATTAGAGTATCCGCTATTTACGAAATTAAATTTTTCTAACATCCAACCATTAAAATCTCTTTGTTGAATCCGAAAGTAGAAATATATATCCTAAAGGTTCAAAAATTCTCAATTTAACACATTCCATCAGACACAAAATAATTTTCCATTTAGATACCATAAGATTTAAATTTGTAAACTTTGTTCCATTTTGTTCAAGACTTCAATTATTTTCTATGGACTTTTAAACTAGCATATTTTGTTAGGTATTTTCCACATTTAAATACACAATTTTTCTCGGCTTAAAAAATCTATGTTAAAAGAATTTAATTTCGGCTTTTGAAGCTTTCGAAGAACAAAAATCTCAAAAATAAAATTTTTGTACGTTTATTGTTTTGAGCTGAAAAGAATTGTGTATAATTTTTAAGTAATGTTTGATCAAACTTGCTGTTTTAAAAATTTAGAAAAAATTTTTAAAGTGGTAATAAAATGGAACAAAGTTTAAAAATTTAGATCCCATGCTTTTTAAATGGAAAATCATTTTATGTCTGGTGGCACGTGTGAACTCAAAATTTTAGGACATTTTGAAAATAAATTTCTATTTTAGGATACAACAAAGCGATTCCATTTGGTAGATGTTTGAAAAATAGAATTTTGTAAATAATATACACCCAAATGTACATGTAATATTTTCATGCCGAAAAACTTGTGTGGAATCTATTAAATCATCTACACAGAAAAAAATTCAGCGCGCCCCTACTCCGCAAGTTTAGAGGCTACTCTGATTTGATATAGCAGCACCTACACTTTGCATCGGAGTATCAGCTACTCTGATCGGGGTATTATACGTGCTGACTAAGTGTGTAGAACACAACAGTCAGTCGGGTTAGTCGAGTATGTTTACCAGCGAGTGACCATTACTCTTCTAATCAGATTATATGGCACGCTGAAATAAGTACATATGTGACGTGAGTTCAGTGTTAGTTCTTTATTCGTGATTAGAAAATGAATGCATTTTTTGTAAAATATGAATCCGTACTTCCAAGTGGAACGAAGGAATCGTTCGACGCTGGTAAGTTTTTTTTATTATAACCTCAAACATTTTTTGTGTGCCAACGTAAATAAATGTGTGAAACTAATATAATGAATGCATGCACGCTTAATAAGTTTGTTGTGATGCATTAAAGTTAGTGAAATGCATAAACAATCAGAACTAAGTAGCAGGCATACACATTCAAAATGCATAGTTCATCATTTTCCAAACGTTATCCGAGTATTTATGTTTTCTCTTTTAGAATCGTAAATTTTTTTGTAAAAAATGTTAGGAATGATGGGTTTTATTACCTAAATATTGAAAGGATTTGTAAAATATTGAAAGGAGATATAAACATCGTCGCCGTCTTTTTATCTATGTATAATCAAGAAAAAAGATGTTATACTCAACGGCAAAATTTGATTTTAAAGACTCCGGATTTTGTTAGTACAGAAATAGAGCAAAGTTTATTAATGGAATATGAAAAAGATTCTGCTGACAAGTTTGATGTGAATATTGAACATGAGAAAATGGAGATATCTCAAGATTCTTTTGTTAAAGAAGACAATTTAATTCAGGAAGAGGTTGAAAACTCATCACCTGAAAATTTACAAGGTTTATATTATTTTACAATTACAACCACTCAAACTTGGATTGCATTAAATAATTTTCAATTTGCGAAATCTTAAAATTGTATATCTGTTTGATTTATTCAATTTTCTGAACTACAGATGATTCTACTTTTGTTCAAAATGATTTGCATTACCTAATAAAAGAGGACGTGGAAGGCCGTATCATTTTATGTATCTAAAAGATTAAGGAAATTCTTTTAGAAAAGTGGCTCAAAATTTTCATCCTGCAAAAAATTATCTGTGAAAATCCCACAACGTACAAGTAAGTTCGACTACAAAACTTTATGCAATCAAATTGTGACTGAAACAGCACTTCCTAAAATATCTTTTACATTTGATAATTATTTGCATCTATAGCATCTTTAACTTTTAAAAACCTTCTGTGCTTTTTTTTTTCTT
>JAPYYV010007972.1:0-12978 GCA_030522625.1 Copidosoma aretas | reverse complement strand
ATCAAAGTACCCTTTTGACCAAATATTTCTCAAGTCCCTGAGGAGGGGGTGAGGGGGGGCTATTCAGAAAAGAAAACATTTTTTACGTGAAATCACGGAGAAAAAAATCAAATTTGAGAGGGGTGGCGAGGAGGGGGCGAGGGGGGGGGGTAAGGGGGGCGAGGTAACAATTGACGATCGTCAAAAACACGTAAAAATCAAAAGAATACTCCCGTGATTTGAGGGGGGTAAGGGGGGGGGAGAGGGGGCGGAGAAAATTAAAGTCCTTACAAATATGTATATATATATACATAGTAAGATATTTATATATATATATATAAAATAAACAGTTCGGAAAAATTTATAATCCCGAATCAATGACTGTAATCAAACATAATAGGTTACGGACTTCACGAAATTCAAATTTTTTAGTTCATTATTACTCGTCTATGACATGTGTCGAAAACATGTGATTCAGTATTGTGATAATGAGATATCCGACAATAGCCGATACTTTTTATTATTGGCCATGGGGCAGTAAGCTACGAAATAGTTATTTGTACTTTACTATCATTGAAAATTAGCGATAACTCTTACTTTTTTGGATTTCTTTTGAAAGATTATTTATATTATGGTCGTTTTTCATGAACTTGGTTTATTATCTCGCAAAGATAACATTATTTGTGAAATATCCGAAAACTTCTATGATTCTAATTGAAAAAATTAACACTTTGACAAGCTTTTTTTTTACATTGCACGTGATGATTGAGCTATCCCGAAAACTCTAATTTTGGTTAGTATTGATTGCTTTACAATATGCCTTAGTGTGAGTGGTCAAACTCAATCCCTATTGTAGCAATGCAGTTCGATAATAATTGAGTAAAAACACATCGGATTTACAGTCCAGTAAAAGACTTTGATTAAATAAGGTAAAAATTATGAAATAGCACCATGCCATTTATTGCTTCTAGGAAAAAAAAAAAAATTAAAATACAGGTATGTTATTTTTTTTATTGCGACAAGTCTTGATCAAAAAATACATTGAACGTTTTGTAGTTATAATTGTAAATACATTCTATGTATATGAGCAAATATACAAAATATCTTCCAAAAAATACCCCCGTTTCTTAATATAAAAATTTGTTTGAAGCACACCCTCGAGTCCGGGCTCATTTGGTTCGTCATTTAGGAGGTTTGGGAGTATCATTCAGCGAGGCAAGGAACGGGGAGTTCCCCCGGCCCGCGCAGCTGGGCCCCCTTTACCGCGCACTCCCTCTTGCACCCTACGAACTCAATATTTTCCTTACATTCAGCGTTGGCATTGTTTGAAATGCACTATAACATGACTTGAAAGTTTACTCACTGAATCTTGAAACAATACTTCATTGGTAGGTATGGTTTTTTTAATATAATTGCATTTTCCAGAGATATTTGTCCATGTAAACGACAAATCGATTTTACGTTCCATATGAGCCTATGTTATCACACTCATTTTCATTTGTATCATTCTTTTTAAAATGACCTATAACAAATATTGAAATAATTCGTATAAAATCTACGTATTCCAGACTATCAAGAAAAATCAATATCATTGTGATCTCTACATTTTATTATTACTCTCAAACCTCCTTAAGTCAACTATAACGGAAAAATCGTAAACATGGGTATCAGCCTTTGTGACAGGCTTTTTTCGAGCGTTTGAGCATAAATGCAAGTTTTTGGATTTTTAAATTCTGGCGCGTGGTTGGTGACCACCTCAGCCCTGCAGAAGGTTAGCGAGCGGCCATGACAGGGCTCTTTAGATGTGCTGCCCTCCCGTGGTTGAGCTTGTCCACGTAAGATCCTTTTAAACTCCGCTATGTATGAATAAATTCTGCAGGAAATCAGCAGGAAATTCTGCAAGAAATTCTCAAGTTTTTTATTCAGGAACTGCAGGAAATTTTGCAAGTTTAAAAATAATAAAACTACAGTGTTTTTCCCTGCAGGCTCTGTTTTTTACGATGTCGAAATAAATGTTGTCGAATACATATTTTTTCAAAGGTATATTAAACGAAATAGATGTTACTATCCGTAAAATAACACCAAAACAGCGAAGTTCAAGCATTTTTGAACGATTCTAGAAAAAATGGAATTTTTTTCAACAATTTAAATTCCTCAAAATGTAGTTCAAAAATGCTTAAACCCCTCCTTTGAGGTTATCACACAGATGGTAACACCAATTTTGACTGATATACCCTTGAAAAAAAAAATATTTCGACCATATATATTTTATTACTAAGTCGTGAAAAATAAAACCTGCAGGCGAAAACACTGCAGTTCTAGCACCTTTATCAGACCTGCAGAATTTTCTGCAGGCTCTCCATAAAAAAATGCAGAATTTTCCACAGGTTTACTCCATATTTTCCTGCAGAATTTTTTCCTACTTGAGCCTTAGAACTGTAATACTGAAATAGTATACTCTAAATTAAATCAATGTTTAACATTATTTTTCTAAAAATGAGTTGAATTATTATGTAGGATAGGTAAAGTATGTATTTTGCTTCGTCAACATTAGTTTTACTTTGAAATTGTTATGTTTTTTTTAATATGGATCTATTTTTCTTGCCTTTTTAATATTTCTATTGATTGGTAATATGAATCAATATAAATGGATTATTCTCATAAAATTGCGATTTCACATAGAGAGGAAAATTTTCATGAGATCACTTTATGATTTTTTATACTGAATATGAAGTCTGAAAATATGTACACATATTTTCGGTACATAGACGAGTAATAATAAATCAGAAATTTAAATTTCGTGAAATCTGTAACGTATCATGTTTGATTATAACCATTAGTTTGAGATTGTAAATTTTTCCGAACTATTTATTATATATATATATGCATATAATATATCCATTATAGTAAGAATTAGTATAAAACTACAGATTACCCGTTGTATGAGCCTTTTTATAGGTTGATTCGTAGATTACCTGTATATATTAGCACGTTATAAATTGTTCATACTCTTCAAATTCATTTGCAATAAAAAGAAAGCTTTTTTATCATAAATATGCTTTTCTTCTTCAAAGCGCAAAAAGACGTATCAGTTTTCGCTTATCTTTTCTAGTTGTGCATTTCTTAATTTTAATTTATTATAATTATTACCATAATAATCTTTATAGTCTTTCAGTTAGCTATTATACCTTACGTATTACTAGATGAGGTGTGTTTTTCTTCGTATGACGGTCTTCATGCGTGTTTGTATTCGTGTACTCAGCTAGCCGTGATACTTTTCGTATTACTGCATGCGGTGTGTTTTTCTTCGTATGACGGTCTTTATGCGTGTTTGTATTCGCATACTCAGTTACAGCTTTGATACTTTTCGTATTACTGCATGCGGTGTTTTTTTCTTCGTATGACTGCTGTCCTGCGTGATTATTTTCGTAGCCACAGTTAGACGTGATACTTCTCGTATTACTGCGTGCGATGTGTTTTTCTTCGTATGACCGTTTTCATGCGTGATTGTCTTCGTAGTATTGCAGTTATCCGTGATACTTTTCGTATCACTACATGCGCTGTAATTGCCTTCGTAAAAAACATGTGAATGTCATAGTTCTCGTATACATCTGTGGTGTGTTTGTTTTCGTACGGGGCGTCGATTTATCTTTCAAAAAGTGTAGACGAAATCTCAGATCAAAATATCGAAAGAATTAAATTTCAGAAGCATTTTAGTGAGAAAACTGTGTGCCGAGCTGTGCTGCAGCACATGTTTCGGGCTTTTTTTTTACAAAATGGTTTATAACTCGAAAAAATGATCGGTTACCTTGGCGCCATGAAATGCTAGTCTGTTCAGGATTGCGCAAGCTCCATTACTACGTATTACTTGTTACGCGGCTCTTTGATGTACTGTTGATTTTTAACAAACAACATGAGTACATAATTTTTTTTCGTGGTGTTTCTCATAAGCAGTAAATCTTCTAACATTCTTTGTTAAGAACAAACAGTATATAGAAGTGTCACGTAACAAGCGACATATCACATTGAAGCTTGTGCAATTCTGAACAGATTAGCACTTAAGAGCTCGAAGGTAACCAGTAATTTTTTTGAGTTAAAACCATTTCGTGAAAAGAAACAGCCCAAATCACGAGCTGCAGCGCAGCCAGGCACACAGTTGTTTAACTAAATGGCTTTACAAAGTATTTCTTTGAAAAACACATTAATCTGAAAGTTTGTACACGCTTTATTGAAAGGTTCATGCATAATGTATAGTGTCAAACAATTTTAGGTTTTCGAAAGTTCATGACACTCTTTTGCCAATATATGTTTTGATTTTTAGGATGAAATTTATTTCTGGAAAACTACATAACTCATTAACTTTTGACAAAAACTGTGAGACACTAGATGGTTCGAGAAATGTCTGAATTTTTCTGGCCAGATTCGCTGATAATTCTTTGAGTACAGGCGAATTAAACGTAATTTTGTTATGTGCGCCCAAATATTCATGTAATAGTTACGGTGAGGCGCTGGAGCCTCCTTAAGTCAATAACACACTACTTTTTGAAAAAAGTTGGATCATGGACTAAGAGTACCTCGCATTCTTCCATGATCACGCAGTACAACTTTTCCTACCTCAGGCACTTTTGTAACCTTGGTACACCCTCGGTAGAAAAAATAGGATTCACCACTTATGTGCATCCAACCAGGGGGGTCCCAACGATTCCTTCGGCGTTGCTTCGCAAGCGCTTTCGGGCCCAGGGACCGCGCTGGGGGGTTGCACATTTGTGACGAAAACTACTAAGTTTTCCTATTTTCCTACATTGCAAATATAGAACATTCATGGAAAATTTTCTAGTGTGAAAAATTCGTAAATTTTTATTTCAATAAAAGTTAGTATTTTTGGAAATAAGGCTAATCAGCAATAATTTAGTATGAAATTTATTGAAACCCGTTTTTGTTCAGACTTTTCATAAATATTATTATTGACTTAACGCGACTTAATTAGTACTTTAATCTATCTGCACAAACGTGGAATAGTAGTTTTCGTACGAAACTGGAAAGGCTTCAATTTGCAGACCGAGAGGTTTACGGTACGAGCCGTAGGCTAGGGACGTAACGAGGTTCGTAAAGAACCCTTTACGATCGAGTTAGGAATGCTATTTTTCCTACCGAGGGTGTATCAGAATTACAAAAAGGCCCGAGGTAGGAAAATGATATTTTAAGTCAAGGTAGGCAAAAAAAATAGTATATGCGCCATGGGCGAAAGTAAATAATTTTTTTTAATTCTTGACTTTACCATCACACATAGCGCTCATTATTCGATATTCCATCGACCTATGCATTTTTTATTGCGAAAACAACTGCATAGATCGACGAAATATCGAATAATTAGTTCTACATGTGATCGTAAAGTCAATAATTTAAAAATACATCTTATTTGAAAAATATACACCATCAAGGCATTTATAGCCGTAAGATAATACATATAGAAATTTGCATTTGGCTGAAAATGTACGCACAACAGAACAATGAGAGAGAGCATTTGCCGAGGCTTCGGTGGCGAAATTGGTTAACGCACCTTCCCGGATAGAAGAACGTCTGGGTTCGAGCCCCAGTCGGAACAAGTCCTTTTTTTCATTGTTCTGATGATTTTTAATTGACAACTTTTTAACGGAAATCGTTTTCACAATAAAACGCGCTGCATAGATCGTTACAATATCGAATAATTAGCGCTACATGTGATGGTAGAATCAAGAATTTAAAAAAATTATACTTATTTGAAATATATTCACCATCAGGGCATATATAGCCGTAAGATAATACATATAGAAAGTAAATAATGCTTAAATTGCATGTGTGACACCCTCGGGTTTACCTTGGACGGCGATATACATGCGATCTCAGACATGCATTACTTTTATACCCTAGGTGCATAATGTATTATTTATTTTATTATTTTAAGCTATGGTTGGCGATAAAATTAGAAAAAAATACTCCGCAATAAATAATTGATACAATCCTACGTGGTTGTTGGATTTATTTTACATCACAAATAGGATAAGTCCTAGAATAAGGACTTTATTGCCTAAGTAAGAGCCTTATTTTTGAGACTCCCTAATTAAATGTATGAAACACAAAAGGATTAAATAGGTAGTTGTATTTATGGAAAAACAAACTTTGAAACTTTCGCAATAAAAACAATGAACAAAAATAATAAGTAACTAACGAACCTCGTCACTTATCGTACACTTACGAAAAGATATATATATTTTTTTGGAGTCCAGATAATTATTACCTTTTCATCATAATCAAGTCCAAGCTGGCGATACATCGAAGGTAACGTACGTTCATCAGGACGAGATAAGACCCTCAAAGAAATATTAACCATTTGTAAATCTTTTGATCCAGTGGGGGAAGAAATTTTTCTTGGTCTACTTCTTATGTCATAAATAATTGGGTAATGGAACCATGGAATACGGAAGTGCAGTCCTTCTGGCATAATGTCTTCTTGTACGCCACCTAACCGGGAAAATATAATAGCTCTGTGGCCACCATCAACTGTAAAAATGAGTAAGGAAGTTTTTTTTATTGCAATAATTTTTTTATACATTAAATATTATTACAACTTTTAAAAAATTATTATAAAAGATATTAGTTGAGTGTAAAATTTGCATTAAAATATAGAATATTAACTTGTTTTAACAATGTTTAAGTACTATTAGTTTTTATAGCGCGTTTAATTTGAATAACTAAAACGACCAAACATTTACTTTTCTTTAGTTCATGCAATTTTACTCAATTTATACTAATTAAAGTGTCTCATTTAATAACTTGGTGAGCGCTTGGAACGGTATTCAAGTTCGATACCTTACTTAAAAATATAAAAAGTATCTCAGTCAATATTCAAAAAATACTAGCTTTAAAAGTATGAAAATTCGCATATTTTTTTGTTACTAATTTTTTACACGATTATTTCTCTTTGAGAGAAAAATATAAACTATCATTCTCGAAAACTTCAAATCAGTAATTTTTTAATATATAATTCGCTGTTTCTAAGCCGATAAGGATCGAAATCGTTTGAATCTTGACATAGAAACATGGAATATCTTAGCGCTGACAATAAATTAAGCAGAATTTTTTATATTTTTCGTAGTTCACAATTATTGTATTAGAAAAAGGAATTGCAAAAATTACAAACGTATTAGTCTTTATCAATAAAAAGTGTGCGACAATGTTCTAGCTCGAGATAACTTTCAGTAATAGTTGGTAGATAAAATCGAAATTTTTTGGACGAAATTCCTATTCCTTCCGAATTGTTAACTGAAAAAAAAATATATGGGGCTACTCTTAAATTTGGTTACCGCGTGAATCAAAAAAATGGCAGACTTAAAACGCCGGAAAAATATAATACTGTAAAAAAAATTGTTACAAAGATGCATATGTGGAACGTTCTTTTACAAACCGAACACCTTTCTGACCAAAACATTTTTTATTTGTCTGAAACTTTTTTTCGGGGTTATGTATTGAAAAAAAAACACGTATTTTTTTCTTTCTTTTTCAAAATATTTTGGACGTTAGAAAGGATTTAAATTTCGCGATATCGGTAATTTTTGGCTTGAGGAGTGATTTTCAAAAATTCATAACTCCGGTTCTATTTAAACTGCAGGCGGTGCTTTTTTTGATTTTTAAAGGTAAAAAAGTAAGCGTTGAGAAAAAAA
This sequence comes from Copidosoma aretas, assembly GCA_030522625.1. Classification (NCBI taxonomy): domain Eukaryota; kingdom Metazoa; phylum Arthropoda; class Insecta; order Hymenoptera; family Encyrtidae; genus Copidosoma; species Copidosoma aretas. The sequence continues at coordinate 5,299 of JAPYYV010007972.1, read as the reverse complement.
AAATTCTGAAAAAAGTAAGTAACAATTAAGGATTGTTTTTGACAATTTAAATGTGTAAATGAATTTTTAACAATTGTCCCCACCTCGTAGCGAGTTTGAAGTACTAGCATCGTATCCTAGTCAAATTTCCTTTGAAAAATACTATTTTAATTATTGGACAAATTAATATTACCATTAGAAAAAAAAATAATTAATTTGGCGCGCTACGTCGCATCGGCGCGCGGCTGCTACTTTGCACCCTTCTTTTTTGTTGTATCGGTTACCTTTGGAATATACAATAATATTTTATTTTTTAATTAAATATTCTTATCTGTTTGTAAAGATAGCTGCATAAAAAAAAGAAAATATATTAATCATTAGGAAATAAATAAAAAACATCTTTGTTTGAAAAAATTACATTATTATTATCTGTCAATACCATATTAATGTACCTTGTTCCGAATGATATCACGCAATATTAATATAGTCGTAAAGAATTACAAAAATTATTATTCCATTTATTTCTAGTTGATATACAAAGAGAATTTTAGAACTGAAATAAAAGGACTTTAATGAGAAATAAGTGTCTCCTGATTTGCAATTTTTCAAAGAATTTTGCATTTGTAATTCAAAATTCAGTACGAGGCATCCACTGGAATAATGATCAAGTGATTATACATCCATTTTCCATTTACTTCATAGATGACAAAAATGAGTTGTAAATCAAAAGTTCGGTTTCAATGTCGGAATGCTTACGTCACGATACAGTTGCCGTTTTTTTATTTTAAAAACATTTAGTCCATTTCATAAAAAATAATTTAAAAGATGAAAAAGATATTATATATTTTTTGGATGGTGCTAATGGGCAGTACAATAATAAAAAGAATTTCATCAACCTCACGCATCGTTTTGAGGACTTTCACATAGCAGCTGAGTGGCACTTTTTCCCAACTTCCCATGGGAAAATACCATGTGACGGAGTAGGTGGCACACTCAAAAGACTAGCTGCTAGAGCTAGTCTTCAATAGGTGAATGATTCAATCCGTTCTCCAAAAGAATTATTTAACTGGCCGACAGAAGCTTTGCTGAACATAACGTGTCATTATTCGACTAATGCTGAACACAAAAAAAAAAAAAAAAAATACTGACACCGCATTTTCAAAAAGCATTGACTATAAAGGGAACTATAAAATTTCAAAGTATGGTTTCTATCACTTTTCAAGAATTCGAAGCCAAGCAATTTTCAGCGTCCGAGAAAAAGAGGACAGTTAAAAATTTAAAATAGCAAATTTTAATATTTTACGGCTACATCATACTATTTACTACTACTATTTGATGTTGTGATTTTGAACCAGGTACTTTTAATATGGTATTGACAGATAATAATAGAGTAATTTTTTTAAACAAAGATGTTTTTTATTGATGTACTGATTGTTGGTTTTTTTTTTTAATTTGTTATACAGCCATCTTGACAAAAAAATAATAGTATTGAATTAAAAAAATTAAATATTTATGTATATTCCAAAGGAAACCGATAAGACACAAAAAAGAAGGGCGCAAAGTAGCACCCACGGGCCCATGCGACATAGAGCGCCGAGTTATTAAATTTTTTTCTAATAGTAATAATAATTTGTTCATTAATTAAAATAGTGTTTTTCAAAGGAAATTTGACGTAGAATACGATTGTAATACTTAAAACTCGCTACGAGGTGGGGACAATTGTTAAAAATTGATTTAAACATTGAAATTTTCAATAACAATCTTTAATTGCTACTAATTTTTTTAAAAGAAAGAAAAAAATACGTGTTTTTTTTCAGTATGGAACTTGTAAAAAAAGTTTTAGCAAAAACAAAAATGTGTCGGTCAATTTTTGTCAAAATCTGTACGGTTTGTAAAAGAACGTCTCTTGTATATAGGTTTTTGATGTCGGTAATTACGAATCTGTTGTCAGATTGTAAAAATTTAAGACAGCGGATCCAATATGGAAGCCAATAAAATGAAAAAATTGTTTTGTTGAATAAAACTAAATACACTGGGGTTTTTAAGGCCGCCAATTACGATTTTGGTATCAGATTGTGAGAATTCAAAAAGGCGGACATAATATAAGGGCCAATAGAATAAAAAAAAATTGCTTTCCAACTTAAACACTTAAATGGCCTTATTGGGGTTGCTGACTCATATCTAGTGACAAGTTTTCAACGGATCCGAAGTAGCGAATTTATCGCAGTGAAAGAAGCCTATCATTCTACTTAGAAATGATAAAGAAGTTTTATAGTTTTTCAAAATACTGTTGATTTAGTACAATTAATTCCAGCAATAATTTTAAAGCTATTTATAATTTAAAATTGTAGAGCCCAGAGAGTTTCACGTAATATGCTGTTATAGCCTAGTAATCAAGTAATTTGCATGATCCGATATTATATAAACTTTTAACCCAGATATTTGTCTTTGACGTACCGTCCAACCTGCTAAACTTTAGCTTATCTGTCATTTTAGATGCCACCTGATATGTCAGCTGATATGTCATGCTAAAATGTCAGAGAATGAATTGACTAAAAATATTGAAACTGATAAAAAAAATTTTATATCCGCAATGGTACATCGGAAAAAATACCTATTTAAGCAGTATATATTTATTTCCATTATTTAAAATTCAAAAAAACTCAAGATAACACATCTTAACTGAAACTAGTAGCTACGTCACCTGGAATACTTTTGTTGAATCTTAAAAAATAAAAAAAAACACCTATATTTTCGATGGGTACGTTATTTAATTTACCATGCGGACGGTACAACCTAATTTGCAGAGAGCTGCAGATTGCAGACATCAACACTTCGTTATAAATTTAAATATTTGTAGTCAAGTTATACCTCCAATTTTGGTACGACACATCAGCTGACATTTATTATGAAGGTCTTAACCGTAACACACTATAAAATTCATTATTTAATCCTTAAAAATCATCTAACCCCGTCTTTTCTTTTCAATACTTACTTGCCTTCTGCCGAAATTTACGTAGATTCAACGTAAAATATAAAACACAATTTTTGTCATATTCGGATCGGATCTCAGTTCATTTCATCATCTTTCATAAAATTAATTTATAGTTCGAAAAATTCTGAAAAAAAATTGAAGTACTTGCTATAATTTATGATTTTGGAAACAGCAGAGCACTTCTACATTTTATTGACGTGTTTTTTATATTGACGTATATGACTAGATAATACTGCTCCATTGGAAAATATTCAACGTGCACTGAGAGAGATATAGGTGCAGCTGCTCTACTGACTGGAGATACCGCGTCACTAACTGCAAAGGTGCTGTTCTCATTGTGGTGGGTCTAACTCCCTGCCGGACTAGAGGCCACTTTCCTCCGGCTAGGAGCACTAAGCCACTAACTCAAGCAACAGCGCCTCTATTCTGGAGGTTATTTTCTTCCAATAGGCTAAGAGATATCCCTTGGCTCTTTAGAGCAGACACTCACCTGAAGTGGAAGATCGGTTCTACTAAGAAGGAGAGTTCCGGCGTAGCTGTTCTGTATGCAACGAAGCAGTACCTCCAAGCCTCTCTCAGTGTGCAGTTGACATAAAATCCACATGTAACTCACATAAAAATTTTCGCTTGTGGAGACATGTTATCTAGATACGTAATACAATGTACAGAATCGCAAAAACATACAAATTAATAGCTTTTACATAACCATCTAGTAAAAACAATTTTCCACTGATCATATTATTTTACTTACGGTTTCCATTGTGCAAGAATGCACTGTTTAATGAGACGGTGGTTTCCCAACGATTTTTGGACGTTATTAAATAATCTTGCACTACTCTGTAGGCTTCCTTTAAGTTAGATAATCAATACGCTAAAAGCTCCCCAAAGTTATTATGCCGATCTATTTTCATTTACGATATTTATAATTTAATTACGAAGAAAACCCAAAAACACGCAGTGTGCGCCATACATAATATTTCCAAATCTTAGGAAACATGTTGCACATTCAAGATCACCAAAAATTCCAAAAATATTTTACGCTGGTTTATACACATTCAAATAAGTAGCTGTCCTTCTATGTCCGTCATAGTATATACACTATTTTGAATTTTTACAATCTGATACCAGATTCATAATCAGCGACCTCAGAAACCTATGCGTGTATGCATTTTTGTAGTGAAAAATATTGTTTTTATTCAGTTTCATGTCTATTTAACATTTCAAGTCCGCTATTTTTATTAGTTACATGGTAACCAAATTTCCGTAGCGGAATATTGTTGTATATGCCTTTAGAAGTAAGGCAATTTTTTTTTGGGCCTACCATTCAGGAGGGATGAGAATTTTGTCCAAAAGAGTCAATTTTGTCCTACTGTGCAACCCACAGTAGTAATTTTTAAATAGTATATTTAAGGGAAATTGGTTCAAAGTTATAGAACGGCGTTAAGGGGGCAGTAAACCAACCCCCCCCCCCCCTCCTAGTGCCACAAAATTGAAAATTAACTTTATTCCCGACAGAAATCGTTAGAATTTCTTCAAAACACAAAATAAAACTATCTCTTAGGATTATGAGATTGTAAAACTCAAAAATATAGTCAATTTTTGAAGATTCATGATGGCAGTAGCAAAATGGCTGCTGGGACTCCAAAAATATTGCTTGATTTTGATAATTTCAGTATCAATGATATCTTATTCCTCATATTTCCTTTGGAATTGCTTTTAAATCAATAGTTACTGTGAATTTAATACACTGAGACATTTCATATCATTTTGAAAATGGCGGCGGAAAAAAAATAGCAAATGATCTACTTCTTTTAGAGCTCCATAATATTAGAATCAAATGAAAAGGTTCAATAAAAGGAATACATTAAAATATGCTGTGCCATACTTAATTCAAAATGGCGACTGCAACAAAATGGCAGATTATCTACTTTTCTTTAAAAATTAGAATATTGGTATAAAATTACAGTGTTCAATGAGTGGAATAGATACAATATATCATGTTTCAATAGAAATGCAGGTTCTGCAAGACACCAGTCTAAACTTTATACTATAACAGAAACAAAATAGTGGACTGTTTATTAATAACCAAACCCTTTGACGTACATAGTAAATTAAAGAATACAATTTGTATAGGACAATCATTTGCATATTAATATTATGAATTTCATTTATCAGTAGCAAGAAGATGCACGAAGCCCTCTCATTGTGCCCATTACGGGAAGCATACTGTTACGTCGGGCGAGGACGTTTTATTTTTGAGCCTAAGCTTGCGCTTAATAGCTCAGGATCCGTAAGTAGAGAAGTACAAGGCGCGTGCGAGTAATG
>JAPYYV010007971.1:0-12978 GCA_030522625.1 Copidosoma aretas | reverse complement strand
GATGACTGTATCACTGTATTTATTTAAAAATCATAGAATTGAGAAATTATAAATCAATAATTAGTACAAAACCTGTTTTGCAAACTACTTTTAATGCATATATTTATCAGGTACTTAAAATTTTATTCTGAATATTGAATCATAATAAACTTTTTTAATCGTTAATAAACTGTGATGATGCAAAAAATTTTCTAGCATAATAGATTAATACAAGTCTTAATATGTTTAATTTAAAAAAAATATTAAAGTGATACAATTTATAACGTCAACGAATGAAGACGAGGTAAAAGTGGTATCAGCAAAGCTATTGTGAGGATAGGAAGCATTGATTGCTACGTGATTACATGGAGCTGCGTTTCCAGGAAGAGTTTAAGGCGACAAGTTTAAAGGGCTAAGGAATTCTCTTAACTGCAGCGTGATCAGGACCAGGAGAAGACAGCGTGCGCACACGCACTGCTGCAGCGTAAACAGGACAAGGAGAGGACGTATTTCGCTCTGACGCAGCGTGGCCTGCAGAACAGGCGGACAGCGTTGGTATAGCTCCTAAGCGAACAGGACCAGGAGACAGCAGTGTGTGCAAACAAGGAGTAAAATTATATAATTAGCCCTGTATAAGCTGTTAAATGAATAAATACGTATACAACTTTATCGGTTTGCAATTGCCAATAAAAAGAGCAGTAGGTGGCCGTGTAAAAAGCACGGCAGAAATGGAGCAAAGAGAAAGCAGCTTGCATCACTGCACAACCGCTGCCGCAAAAGGACCAGGAGAAGGCGGTGTCTGTGCACGCACAGACACAGTGTGGCCAGGAAGATGCTTTGGTGGTGTTCATTCAGCAGCAGCGTCGCCAGGAGCAGGAGAAGGCGCCGCGCCGTCAAGACAGGACGAGGAGAGGACGTCTTTCGCTCTGGCACAGCGTGGCTTCTACAACAGGAAGACAGCGTTAATATACCCCATGAGATTATACCGTGTTATATAGTTGTATCGTGTAAACACGTGGCATTAATACACAATCGTGTATGTCGGACGTCATAAACGTTTACACTACTCCGGTGCCTGTCAAACTAACCGTGATCTGAAATGGAGTCTTCAACAAGCATTTACTCAAAATCTGTCTATTATTTGTTCTAAGAGCACATAAGAACTTTAGTCCGAAATGTTATAATCTACACCATATTTAATTTTGAGCCAAATGGACTGGGACCTCAAAACACGGGGTTTTGTGCGGGGTCCTTTAGTCAAATTTTAGGCATTTCCCCTGCTGACATTTTCAATTTTTTTTGCCCTGTAGATTTTCTTTCTTCATAGTGGCTATTCTGTTTAAACCTTCTGACTGACTCAAATCAAAAATATTTATCGCAGAATTGAGAGAAGCTAATGAAAATACATTAAAGTCATAAATTAATGCCTTGACAACTACTTTTCCAGTTTCATTTGCCCACCCCTCGCAACAATCACGCATAAAATTTATACTCACATTTTGAACGATCAATATGATAACCTTTATTGATAGTAAAGGGAATAATAAACACCAATCACTTAACGTTTATTATTTACAAAATTAATCAATTGATAACCTTTAATCTGATGACACACACACGGTTCCTTAATACTGGTCTCAGAAAAAGAGTTTTTTTTACAATCTTTATTGTAACTATCAACAGTTCTAATTAAATTTTTATCTTCTTCTGTAAGATTATAGATATCATCCATAGAAGCTTTGCAAATACGGCACGGCCTACTACAATTAAATGACGTCACGAAACCTAACATATCATTTAAGTCCAAATTGTCCCCGAAAACTAATGCTAACTGGATAAAAACTCTGATATTTTTGCCATTTATATTCAAACTTAGCCCTTTGTTCAGCAATTCATTTAATTCCTTAACCAACATTTTGAAAACTGCAGCATTCCCGAACATCTTAAGGTCTTTTCCAAAAAAAAGGGTATTTACCATTATATTGTCTAACTGACAAGAATACTGAGAGGGCAGACCCGAAATCGATACATACGTAGCTCCGAATTTAGATGCACCGGCATGAGCTCCGAGTGCATTGCCAGCCTCACATTCATTTGTGTAAAAAAATATTGAAAGCACTAACTTTCCATCAAAATCTGAAAGCTGATGTTTCCACAGATGAACATGCACAAAACTACCTACAATGTTATTTTCTCTCTGAGCATCGTTCATACAATTTGTAATCGAATCAAGTACTCCTGGAGATTCCAGAAAATTTTTTACACTTCATTGTAATGGGGCATACAAGCCATATGCGATAATTTTTTTGGAATCCACAAACCGTGTACCAATATCGTATTTAACGGGCATTATCATAAGTTTTTTTTCTTGGTAAATTGAAAATCTCTTATGCTCTGAAAAGAAGTTCTCTATTATAGATTTAGTCCCTTTATGTATACACTCCGTGTCAAATAAAACAGACTGTTGATCATTGTTATATTGTTTTGCTTGTGAATTTATTTGTTCTTTTAAAAAAGAAGAACAACTTACATTTACAAATTAAATAATTGTATCAACAAAAAATTGAACCAAATTCCTCGGTACATTCTCATTATTTTACAAGTTAAGAGTCAGTGAGATTAGTTGTGATGTTAAATCAATCATTTTTTTTTTTTTTTACCATACTGATGCACGTTTTATTAACAAGAACTATTATTCAATTTAAACTCACTTGCAAGAGCATGAACATTTACATTGTATTCATATAGCATGAATAAATATTAAAGTTTTGTAATCTATAGAGGTCAGAAATACTTATTTTTGTGTGATAATAATGATAATAAAATAAATAATTGTTATTTTAAGTAACCAAAATTAATGTATTGAACGCTGGATTCTGTTTAACTTGCCGTCATTACATTCAAATTACTAACTAAGTCCGATACTATTTTATAGGGTTTGTAGTTATTCACTACTTTGTGAATATAACTCAATAAGAATGTCCAAATAGGTTTGCATTCTATGGGAAAATCAGTCCAGAGAGCAAAAAAACGTTTGAAACAATAATCTGCACCATCCAACAGAGAGTTGCTTTCAATTTTATAGCTGATATTATTCATTACAACGTAAACTTCGCAATGCTCCGTTTCATGATCTTTCAGATCACCAATAAACGCGACAAGCGGAGCAATATCTCTTTTATATAGATCCGCTTCCGTTCTTCTTTTAAAAACTTTCAACTCTTGAAATTACTACAAAGTTAAAAAAAAAAATTTAATTTTGAAATGTCAAGATGACGACAAAAAAATGGAACTACTCCTTTGCACTGTTCTTATTAGTTTTAATTATTTAGTAATAAATACACCTCGCATTGACTTATGAAAGTCTTTTTAAAGTCTTTAATAGTAGTTCCAACGTAATCTTCGGAGCAACTTTTTCTCTTTCGTAAAATAGTACCTAGCAGTGCAGGGAGGCAGGCGAAAGCAAGAGTTTTTATTTTTCCTACGATATCAAAATTATTTTAATGCGAGAATGAACAATCTGGTTGCATTACGAATGAAATAATATTCTTTTAAACAAATTTTTATTATTGTTAAATGAAGCGCAACAAACCATCAGTTTTCAATTTCTTTTGACTGTCGTTTAACTTGTTGCTATCTTCAGCTTTGGTAACAACTTTTGGTGCGAGAAGAGTCCACTGCTCTTTAAGGATTTGTTTTGATTGAGGATAAATTTTGTCATAATCATTTGCTAGCTGTAAACAATCGTCAGTTAGTACAAAGTAGAAGTAAACATTTAAACATTTATATGGAATGTTCAAAATCACAATTTTTTATATCAAAATATGACCAATGCTACCATCCAAGCCCTTATATAGGCTATACGTATCTTGTAAGCTTTTACACTTTACCCTAGAGCTACAAGCTCTGTTCCACTTCAAAATAACAGCGTCTGCTGGTTCATTATTGGCTTGCAGCCATAGAACATTTTCTTCATGTGTAGACTCAATAGGAATATCGACATTTAAATAAGACTTATTATACAGTTTGAATATTGAAATACTTTTTCTGCTACTTTACCATCATAGTCATACGATATTAACTCTCTTATTGACATTTTCCTTCTAACTGTTTAAATAGTATGTAATTTTTCAAATATTATTTGAGTAAATTTTTACGAGGATGTATGGGTACCTGGCAGTATGTGATTTAAACCAATCATTTGACTAGGATTGATGTCCTCACAAATAATCGGTAAATTAACACTGTGATTGTTATCTTTTAAAGAGGAGATCTGATTGATGGTAAACGATGAAGGAGGGATTTGTGAATACTGACATTCAAATTTTTCATATCTCACAGCAAGTTTTTTTTTAGATCCACATTTAGTCTCACTGAATAGCTTGCTTAGCATGTTATCATCTAGAATAAAAAATATTTTTTTATCGATTCCAGCATCTGTCAAACGAAAAATTAATAAATAAATACTTTGCAAAAAAACTTGAGTCAAAAATCAGTTTCACAAAAGCATGTAGATTCATTTATAGGTTATAGGAAAAATATATGTGAAAAAAAAGATTATTAACTTTTAAACGTACTGATGAACCTTTTGAGACCCCATTCAGTCAATTTATTCCTTACGAATTCATCCATTGTCTTCGTTTAGAAGACGTTCAAAACAATTTTGTGCACCAAGTTGAGCGCCTAGCTCATCAGATACATCATAACATCTTACACGTATGTTTACATGGGAACTGGCGCGGTTATATCTACTTGTACGTTAGGTTAGTAAAGCTTGTGATAGTAGCCGTTATGACTTGAGTATACCAAAGCCGTTTTAGTTCGAAAACTTCGGTCGAAACAGTAGCATTTTTTTCTGAGTGCAATTAAGAAACAGTGCTCCAAGCTTCTTAGTATGTATGAATACTTCTAGCTACCTATGTTTAGTTGACATTTTTTTACGAATTTATTTTGGTACTGTATAAAAGAAAAATAATTCTCCTTAAGGGTAGAGTTGTTTGGAAGGATATTGATGTGCAGAAATAATAAGACAGATATCTTGTGTATGTTATGTATATATATATATATATATATTTGTATTCTGCGATGTTTCGATAGCTTTTCGCTATCCTTATCAGGCAAACTGAAAGACATCGATGTTGATTGTTAATGTAAATTTCGGTGCATAAACGCAACAAGCTTGTAATAGATAAAGAACAGTGCACATAATGACTTATAATACTTATAAAATACAATATAATAACGAAATGGTGTAGAAGATTTAAAAACATTGAATTTAACGACACTATACATGATAAAAATTAATTATAATCCACTGAGACAGCCCTTGTCAATGGCTAGTCAGAACTCTACTGGATAAAATTATGTAACGGCACGATTTAGTCAATCAATTCAATAAATATAGATACACACAAGCGTGTGTAGGAATATGTATACATACATGTATAGATTTTATAGTTATCAAGATTATAACAATGAAAATAACAATAATATAACAGCAGCTTTGTACATGACTCATTCTTTATTAAGTGTGAAATGTCTGTATTATAAATTTTGCTCAGGTGTTTGACGTCTTTTTGGCGATTTAGATTATTACGAGTGGGATTAATGTGTAGCATTTCGGAATAAATGCGCTTTTCATACACGATTTCCCTGTCAAGGGCTCTGACTTCATTTCAATCAAATTCATGATTAATATCGGACATATGTCTAGAGACCGTGTCGTTATGTACCGAAACATACATCAACATCGTTGTCTTTCCGTTTGCCTAATAAGGATAGAAAAAAGCTATTGAAACGTCACAAAATATAGATATACATACACAAGATAATATCTGTGCTGTTAGTTCTGCACATCAATATCCTTCCAAACAACTCTACTGTTGAATTTTTTGTGTGCAATTTTAAGAATAATAAATTTTATTCGTAATTCTCCTTAAGTCTATTTTCCAATTTTTCTTTCAGACTTTTAACAATGAATCTAACTTTTACAAAACCAATTCTCTCACTTTCAAGTTTTTTTACAGTTTCGTGAAGTACAGATAGTTGGTGATGCATAAATTTTAAACATAGCTATGAACACTTGTTTGCAAAAAACATAATGCGAGATTCCCTTAAGACTATTGATGTATGCGTATGCATGTTTCTTAGAGTATCACTCTAGATTAGCTCAGCAGCTTTGCCTGCCGGACACACGAGATCACAGTACCTCGGTGCGCCACCTGGTGTGTAGGTAGTACGTGGTATGTGTACGTACGCACTAGTGAGCTAGTCTCCTTTGCCCATGCGGTTCGCTAGCTCGTGCTGAGTTGTGTCTGTCGAGTCCTCACTCCTCTTGTACTGCTTTATCCATTCTTTTATATCAATAAATACTTTTCTAGTGTATACCTCTTCTTTATTTATTTTCCTGGGCCTTATAAGGTTATGGGCCGCTCGTAAGGTAAAGTCGTGAGTGTATCTCGAAAAGTGAAAAGCAGTATCATGTTCATAAAAAATGGCTGGTGAGATATCAGCGAGGAACATTACGAAATTTGATATCAATAACTTTCTAACGTAGAAATTGCACACAAACGCGATGTTAGTGACCAACCAGCTTTCGGGTTATGTGGACAGTACTAAAGTAAAACCCGAGGATAAGGATTCTGAAGAGTACGTGACTTGGCAGGCAAACAATGCCAAGGCGATGCATGTGATTTCATCGTCTGTAGAACACTGTCAGCTTACGTGTTTGTTGACGTGTACTACGGCTAAAGATATGTGGGATAGACTTATTACGATACACGAGCAAAAGACTGCTACAAACAAGCTGCTGCTGATGCAAAAGTTCCACGAGTACCAGATGGATCCGACGGACTCGGTGTGGCAGCATATATCGGCTGTGCCATTCAGCAGTAACCATTTAACTGCTAGATCTGGATGAGAATATCCGGGATATTGTAGTTATATCCATGATACTCACGAGTTTGCCTTCGAAGTATAGGCATCTGCGTTTTGCTGGGAGCAGTATATACTCGGAAAGACAAACTGTCGATTATTTATCAAATCGACTCATCGAAGAAGAGTGCCTACTCAAAAATTATGAGGAAACAGTTGTGTTTTCGGCTGTTTCAAAAGGAAAAAACAAGATGCGTGCAGCTCGACAATAGGAAAACATAAAATTGAATAGCATTTTGACATGAAAGATGTTAAGATGTAAGAAAAAAGGACATTTTGCGCGGGAATGTCCCAAGAAACGAGGGAAAGATCCAGTGCCCTATGAGAACAATTCATCGAATGTAGCCTTGGTAGCTGTAAAAGGCCCGAATACGTCAAATGTGCTTTAGGTAAACAGCTCTTAGAAGCCATGCGAAGAGATTGAGAAACGGCTTCTCGAGGCCGGCTATGAAGAGGTCTGGTATATTGACAGTAAAGCTTCTGTACATGTTACCTGAACGTAGGAATAATTTGCTGAATACCGACCGCAAAATGATGGTAGGAAAATAATTCTCGGTGATGATGGTGCATGTGCGATAGTAGGTGAAGGCACTGTCAACGTACGACATTTTTTGACGGCGTCTGGTTAAAAGCAATAATTAAAGGTGTGCTTTACGTGCCCCAGATAAAGAAGAAACTCTTATCAGTTGGCCAGTGCACATCGAATGGGATTGCTTTTAGTTTCTCAGGAAGTTGTGTACAGTTGACAAAAATAGTGAAGTAATTGTAACTGGAGTGAAGCAAGAAAATCAGGTGTACTGACTGTTGCTGGAGGTATCAAAGCCAAATGAAACGAAAGTTAACTCATATGAATTAATTTTGAAGTTATGGCGCGAACGAATGGGATACGTTAACTTAAGAGCGATGAAAAGTCTCATTAACAAAGCAGCGGTGCTGGGAGTTCGTGTATCCGATAATTCTGATTTCTTTTGCGAACCGTGTCAGTTCGAGAAGTCGTACAAGCTTGTGTTTAGTAAGTGTATTGAACGTGTGACGACACCAGGCAAGTTCTTTTATGCTGACGTGTGCGGTCCATTTTCTGTCGAATAGCTGTCGGGTGCACATTATTTTGTACTTTTAAAAGATGACTATACTAATTTTAGGTATGTTTTTTTTGTTGAACACAAATCTGATGTTGTGAAAAAATTCATGGAACTGAAGGCAGACAAAAAATAGGTTTGGTAGACGCATGAAGACACTGCGCACGGACAATGGAGGTAAATTCAAAAATCACCGGTTAAGAAACTTTTAAAAACCCGTGGGATTGTGCACGAATACACAGCTCCGTGATCCCAGTGAAAGTGATAGCGAATGAGAACAGAGCGAGTCTCGGCCACAAACTCCCAACGAACAGGTGATCCTTTCTGAGCATCTGGATGAGGAAAGGGCTGATAATTTCATGGCCCCACCTCGGACTCCACCTGCTAAACTAATGGTTTTACGTGACAGATGCTCGATGAAAAAGCCTGCTCGTTATACAGTAACCGTTGCTGTTTTCCAAGCTCCTTTTACCTATAAAGAGGCAGTCACTGAGTCAAATGCTGAGAAGTGGCGGAGGTCTATCCATGATGAAATAATCCAACATAAAGTGAACCACATCTGGGACTTGGTACCTAGGAAACCGGGTATGAGAACAATAGACTCAAAATGGGTTTTTAACATAAACAAGAAAGCAGAGGATCAACCTATCAGCTTCAAAGCACGACTATGCGCAAGAGATTTTTTGCGATGTAAAGGACTGACTTGGTTTCAATGATACCTACGCTCCAGTGGTACGCTACGATTCGCCTTGGGTGCTGCTGGCACACATAACACTGCAAAATTTGGAAGCTGTTACGTTTGATGTGAAATCTGCGTTCCTGTATGGTGAATTAAAAGAGGAAATTTTTATAGAGATTCCTCTGAGGGTTAGCGTTGAAAAATGTGCTGGTGCTGGTTTCACTGATGTTGACATTGTAAAACAAGTTTTATGTGAATTAAACACAAAATTTTCAATTAAAAGAGATTTAATGGAAGCGTTGCATAATTATTATAATCATGCCATGTATGTTCCGCATATACAAGAACTCTGGGCTACAGGGCTCTTTGTTCGTTGTTAAAATACACGTATACTATCATTGATATTGGTATTTCTTCTTGTACACTATCTCTTTAATAAAAATATTAAACCTAAGCAGATGCTGAAACATAGAATAAGGTAACCAGCGTAGGTACTGCACGTGAAAATATTTACGAACTACTGGCAGAACACCCGCTTGTCCGATCGGTGTGATTTTTTGTTCATTACCCCCGATCTTACATTCTTAAAGCTCACTATCGTTCTTTTCAGTAAGCATTTTGACGACTGACTGCTATTTTATAGCAGGACGAGCTGGTTATAGTTTTTCTAATCATACTTACAACAGAAATCTGAAATCGATATCTTCTCATTGAGGGGTTTACATGTTAAGGTTAAAGTATCAAGAATACTCCAAAGTAATCATATGAACACATATTTTATATTGATAACAGTGATAACGTGTCAAATAATAAATCATTTAGTGAGCCTATACATTTTTTAATGCATAGCATTATAACTGTCGGCAACCGTAGGTATTATGTGAGTGATTCGCTTATGTCTGCGGAATTAACAATATTTGAGGCACCTCAACCTTTTTCTCAAAGCTTTTCGCGACCCCTTAAACACAGCACGCTGCTAATGCTACCCCTGTGAGTAATAAAAATTTTCTATGATATTCAATAATTTTATCACACATAATAAATTCAAAAGCATACTAATTCGATAGCTGTGGGTTACTTTAATGATAAGAAAGACGGACCACGCATAGTGTTACTAGCGCCAAGCATTTTTCACAACGTGCTCATGCTTCCCTTGGACGCATAGGCTAGCATTAAAAGTGATACATTGGAGAGAGCAAGCGCATACGCTTCATATTTCTGAAATAAGGAGTGATTTTTGAGCACATTTATTCATGATTATACTGAGGGAGATATCCACGAGATCAGAGATGGGGGCGTTAGAGCTCGCGCTGTAGCCATCTAGAGTTATGATGTCAGAGTGGGCCTCGTGATATAGGCGGAGGAAACCACTTTCCTTTACCACTACCACCATAGGGACAAGGGGGGAACAGGCTTGATCTCATATAGCTGTACTACCCAAAAAAATCACATTAGAGCCATACAGTACTATTCTAATCAGAATAATACAAGATTTGACGCTATTGGCTGCTTGTTACGTTAAAATCACTTGGGTAATATATTTTAAACATAATATCTGATGATATGTACTGCTTATAATAAACGATACGGAAAACAATATTTATGCATGTTTTCTGTTAAAAATTAGCAGCTTCCACGTAACAAGCGGCACATAGCACTGTAGCTTGTGCAATCAAGACCAAATTGCTACTTAAACTTACAAATTACTCCAAGTACAAGGTCATTTTTCGAGTTGTGAACAATTTCGTGAAATAAAAAACAGGCCAGAAAATATACTGCAGTGCAATATGGCACCATTTTTTTCACTTAATTGCTTTCTTAATTATTTCTGTAAAATATTTTGATTTTCAATTTTGTGTACACATTTTTCAAAGGTAAACGCATTACAAATTTCAAAATAATTTATGAGTCTCGAAAATTTTTCGATACACTTTTAACAATCAAAGTTTGGATTTGCAGCTTATCATTATTTGGTCACAGCATAGGGCATAATTTGTAATCTTTTGACCAAAACTGTAACAAAACATGACAGTCCGAGAAAAGTCTTTGCATTTTCAAGGGTCTGATTTATTGAGTATTCTTTAAGTACTGGCAAGTTTAACATATGTAATATAAACACCTCAAAAAGCTGCATCTAGCGATGGAAATTAATTAGAAAACTTGTATGTAGTTAATTAATTATTTTTTAATGCACAAGCCAGAATAAAAGTAACGTTTGCAGTTATAAGCATATGTATACAAACGTTAACGAATTTGCCTTCAGCTTTTATGCTGAATGTATGGAAGATAAGCGGTTGCAGCAAACTTGCAGTCTTTGCTATTCTCGTCTTAAAATCGTAAATCTCGATACGGAATAGAGATATTTATACGATTTTTATTTTTCATCGTGCAGATAGATTGATCAGGCACACAAGATAAATATAGCCAAAAAAAATTTTCGTGTTCATAACATGTAAAAAAATATTTTAAAAAGAAGATATAGCTTGGAGGTCGGAAAACAAAAGTGTTAAATGGCTTATCTATCATGACAGTTAAAGTGATAAGGACTGAGATCTTGTGCTATAAGTCATGTAGTATTAATCCGTTCGGATCTCGCCAATTGATTATGAAGGAATAATTCAGTGATTTGTTCTTTTACACATACTTTTATTTTGATCAAGTGAATAATTTTACCATTGGTACATAATAATCCTTATTAACACTTATATTTCCTGTAAACATGGTTTGCAATATATGGCAAAGAGAGCAATATTTATTTCAACAATAGAATATTTACGTATTTTTTACAATATACTTCTGCGTATACCAGCGAGTCCTAACTAATATAACTTGCTATTAAAGCCTCAAAAATAACTGTATTATCCATCGGTCACAAAACAAATTATTTATCTAAACAATTACATACGAAAAAATGACAAATGATTGGTCAACGTGCTGTTCTCTGAGTCTCCCCAGTAAAATCTCTTGGAGACCTTTCGCAAGAATGAAGGATTATCTTCACTAGTCGTGAAAGGAAGTACAAAGGTGTACACGGCTTAGGTTTTCTTAAGGATGCCAGTAGACCAAAAGCTGCAATCTCCGCTAGAATCATTCTACAATGGTTCTGCACTACCCTTCTGCATTACGATGCAGAAAAATGTGCTGTGATATGTAACGTTGCTTTGCTGTCGTTTCGAATAGTGTATTTGCATCGATGTTATTTGACATCCGAAATCTGATTATGTAAAAGAGCACCTTATAGCTCAGTTCCAACTTATAGTAAAATCGTCTACGTATGACCAAAAATATGGCGATGAGTGCTTGTCCAATCAGCGCTCCGTACCCACTGTCAGAGCTTACATACTCGTGATCACGACCAAAAATAGCGGTCACTAGACGTTTTTTCAATACGTACAGTTGTAACTATAAACTATGGCTCAGTGCCGGGAAAGCGCAGCGTAGTGCAATAGTAGAATGGCTCTCGTGGGCTAATGCCAGAATACTTTTAGAGTCTAGCTCAGTGTATCAAAACACGCGATTGGAGTCGAGTTTGACAGTCATATCCCCAGACGGCACACACTATTCTTTATGTACTATTCAAGTATTCGTTGAAATTTTGACGAATTCTTTATTAAGTTTAAAATAAGCTACAAAATAATCCTTTGAAGATACTTTAGAGGTTCAGGCTGAGTCATCAGCAGGGAACTGTTTTCGAATTCATGACGAATATAAATTTCTAATATTCAATAAAGGGTTATATCTGATCTTTATTCAAAGGTATTTTTATTTCATTCGTAATCAGTTCGAACTTAACCACAAGTAACGTAATTTTATTTTCGTAATCAATTCTACATAAATATAATAAGTATTTAATGAGGGAATAAAAAGTCTGAAAATAAGAATTTTATGGTTTTAAACACGAAAATGTGAATTTTTACTGATATTTTTCTACTTTTTTCATAAAGAAATGTACATTTTTTAATACTTAAGTATTAAACATGAACTTATATATTAATTATTATACATACACCGTACACCAAAATTTGCTGTAAAATAATCTTAATCAAAGTTATAATTATTGTCTAATTCACGATTTTACCATTATTCTATACGATTATACAAAATGATTGTTCAAGAAGTAAGCTGCTCACAAATTATAACATTTAAATAAAAAAAATTATCCAATAGCTATACTTCCTCTACTTTCTCACTCCTTGGATGAATAAGTTTAACTACAGTAAATAAAGGCCGGATGTGGAGTGCATATCTTTATTGATAACATGACAATCGTCGACGTTTCGCTGTTCACAGACAGCCTTATCAAGACAT
>JAPYYV010007970.1:0-22010 GCA_030522625.1 Copidosoma aretas | reverse complement strand
TTACGACGGGCAGCTGGTGACATCATCCAGACTCTAGACGACTACAGTGGCTACTCAATCGGCAGTCTCCTCAAGGAACCAACGACGGGGTCGACACACTCGCTCTCGCTCCCTCACGCTTGCCGAGGATCATTTACGCCTTCGTCGCCTCTACCACAGGCTACATCCTCGAGCGTCGTCAGTGGAGACGGCGGATCGTCATCTTTCTCTCTCTGTTCGCGTCGTCTCGCATTCCGCCTCGCTTGCTACCCAACCCCAGAGGGCGGCTTATATCACACACACACACACACACACACACACACACACACACACACACACACACACACACACACACACGCTAAGGTTTTACATAGGTGGCTGAGAGTCTTCCTACATTTCGTCCTCCTCTTACTCTCTTACCAACTGCCTCTCTTTGACCAGTGACACACACACTCTTAAAACTCCATTTTACGACACATACACATGAGCGCCACTCTAGGCATGTTAAAGTGAATCTCAACCGTTCTGCAGAAATCAATTGGCAATATGCTTCTGGAGGATAAAGAGCCTTTAACAGCTGAGACCAGAGAACGCGCGCGAACTACAGGTTGGTGGAGTGTTAATATTTATTTATATTCTAAAAAAGTGGGATTCCCCTCCTTGTAAGCTACACAGGGTCCATCCTTTTCCTCTCTTACAATGGTGGGGTTTATTGATGCGACCTTTGTCATAACACACACACACACACACACACACACACACACACACACACACACCCACACACCCCCACACACACACACACACACACATACACACCCACACACATGAAGCTTTCACATAGGTGGCCCTGAGTTTTTTTACATTTCTTTTTTCTCCGACTCTCTTCCTAACCGCCTCTCCGTGACCAGAGACACACACACACATGTATAATTACACACCTATATACTTACTCTCCCTCCCCCTCTCCTTTGATTTATTTTATCAGCTGTCCCTAATTGTAGAGGGGGAGAACGTCGTATCCCTCTGTCTTAATGCACTGCGGCACAGTAGCTAGTTCGTAATGCCTTACCAGTACAGGTGGTGGGGGTTTGTTGTGACGGGCCACTGTGTCGCAATAACTACTATTTTTAATTCAAAACCAAGGAATTTCTGCATCACACAGCAGGCTACGAGAGTTTTTAAGTATTTTTTTACAGTGATTATACAGATTTTTAGTTGACAATATCTCAAAAACTACGCATCGGATCAAAATTTGGTAGAAAGATTTTTTGTTGGTCTTGACAATCTTAAGCTTGCGGTATTGTTTTCGTGGAACATTTTTGGAACACCCTGTATATATATGGCATAATATCGTAGTCAAGTGCATGCCTGCCACATTCTATATTGTAAATAATAAGCTGATCAAAAATCGGAAAACCACAGGGACCCGCGCTGCCTTGATAAGGCTCGGCACTATTGTAAAGAGCCACATTAAAAGGGTGAATTATAAAGACTACCCTTTGTAAAGTGGATTATTAGGAAAACGTCATTTTGAAAAAAGTAATTTTAAGAAATTACACTATCTTCCTGCATATTTATCTCTTTTAACTTTAATGTGTAAGTATGGATAATTCCATACTAAGTTTTGGAGCTACGTAAGGATTTGTACTTGTTTCATGTGCATCTGATAACATTATTTGAATTAAATCAATTACATGCATGTTTAACAAGATAGAAATATTTTTATTCACAGAAATTGTTGACAAGTTTTTTTGTTGATAAAGAAATGAAACAGGGTATTTGAATGAAAAATTCTGTTTATCCGAAAGGTGGATTTAAAAAAAAAATATTGAACTCGTGAGATCATAGATTTATACTAATCGTACATGGATCAAAAACATGTTTAATTTTTTTTGATAATCTACTTGACGGCCAAATATAATTTTAAAATATTTTTAATGCAAGTACCCTATATACTTAAAGTTTCTCGTAGACATTCTACGCTGTATTGACTATTTTCTACTGAATTTTACAAATTCATTGACTTTATCGAGCAATCAATAATCTAAACGATAAAAGGCTAAGTTTAAATTAATAATTATTTCTATCTAAGTAACGATCACATGATAAAATATTTTAAATCATCTAAAAGCGTGTTAGTTTATGTCATAACTAAATTTATTAATTGCTGGTCTGACCTAACGCCTGATCATAAATATTATACAACTGCATCTAGGTACTTAATACATAAAGATGTATATGTAAGCACGCGAATTAATTGGCTTTCTCAGGATCTCCCTTGGAGTCTGACGTTATTTCAAAAAAGCTTGATCCACTTAGCAGGCATGCAATACTCAAAATGCATAATCATAAGTCGAACAAGTCCCTCAGACTGTCCATTTGGACCAAAGTGAACTGGCTACCTGGATAACCTCAGCAAATACTGCACGTAAGCCGAGTCCTCCTGGTGCCTTTGTGGCACATCCATACCCGCAGCTGACGGACAATACATTGTTGGCGGGCAAGCCAAAAGGAAGCAGCTTCACAGCGCGAGCGGTCCCTGCTGCCAAGAATATCTGAAAAAAGAGTTCGCGAAATGCCTGCTGGAATCTCGGCCCTGGCGTTGGCAGCTGGATCTGACATGCAGCAACTTGGCACCGCCAGCAGGGCTGCCTTTACGATACTTCAGAGGGATGGTCTCGATACGACACTACCCCTGCTCCACGTTAACTATGTCTGTGGGAACGAGAAAGCAGAGGAACGGCGACTGCGTCATCAGCCGTGCCTGCCGGTAATGAATGTCAACTTCCAGAACTACGACACCCATGACGACGAAGACGACGACAACGACGAGGATGATGACTCAGACGACTCCAAGCTCACCATGATACAAAGAAATAGCCCCTGTAGAGACTCAATCTTACTTGCAGCGGGCTTGCAACGACTTAGCCGATCCAGCGAGCATCTGCGGAACCCCAAGCAGCAGGTGCTCCGTGGTCGGCACTGCAGCCATAGTCAAGGAAATCTACACCATGCTAAGGGCTACTGCTGCCGCGGTGGTGGGACTCACCTTTCCACCAAAGACTTCAACGAAGCACTCAGCTCAAGGCTACTCCGGCTTCAAGATCTTAAGCTAGAGACACAGCGCCACCAGCAATTTCGGCCTGGCTACGTGCAGCACCCCAGGCCTTTTATTACGACGGTACGAAGTGGCGAGTTCCTGATGCCACCACCCGAGGTTGCAGCACTGCTAGGCATCGTACCAGGGAGTCCTGCAAGGGTTTCAGGTTCTACTGATGATTCTAACCCACACTGTCGCTCGCGTTTTTGTCAGCAGCTAGTGTCTCTGGCTAGACGCCCGGAGACTCGCCACACGCACTGCCACGGTGCCATACGTGCCACTGAAGCCATTATCGATTATTCAGCGCTCACTCGGTGCACTAGGCGAGATCAGCACCTCGTGTAAGTTTTTTTAATTTATTCATGTTTGCTCTCTAATCCTATCTACTGAATGTGACGATAAAAGTGATATAATATACGACTCTTTACCTTGAACGATAATGCGCGTTATACTTTCCCGTCCTCTTAAATGCCATCTTTCGTTACTTCTGCTACTTACAAGCTTTTCCATTGTTCTTAAAAAGCCTTGAACTTTGTATGGCTCAACTCACGCACACATGCATATCTTACTACAAGTGCTGTCTGCTTTTTAACCTGCATTCCACACTAAGACAACGTCTGCACTGCTGCAGCACCAACTGTGGTCCTTCAGCATCATGGCACACAGGCTTTACTACTTAGGCATAGCAGCTGGGCCAAATAGCATATCTGCATCAATACTCAGGTAAGTAGCTATTTCATATCAATAGGAACAGTTAATATCCTAGTATACTGGTATAGGATATACCATATAGCGCTGCTGATACACTTTGGTATCACTGCTGTGCCAAAACGAAGAGCAGCTCACTTAAGTTATGAGAGAGCTCCTAATCCATAGTATGGTAAAGCATCGGTCTGGGATGGCACTGCAGCAGCGCCAGCGTTCTACTAGTGTATGCAGAAAAATTCATGCAGACGCGATGGAGAACATCAGCATATTGGAACACTCTAAGACCTGCGTTTTTTATTTAAAACAAATAAATACATGTTGCACAGCATTTTAAATTGCCACAATATTTTGACAATTACAAAATTGCAGTAACACTGTATGCGAATTGTGCTGCAAAATAGTTACAATTTCTCTAGAGTGTTCAATGTCTGCCTAAGTGTACTTTCTATAATATTGCAACAAGTATCGTAGCAATGCTCGTATAGTATCTCCAATTTTAAGATAAAACATTATTCAAATTTATTCATGCAGTATTGTAAGATCAACATTAGAGTGTTTTTCCAATGCTCCTACAATATTCAGGGCTGACCATAGCCATTCTAGCGCCCTTGATAGATTGTTTGATTGTACTCCCTATACATAAATAGCTTGCGTAGATGTATATAAGTTTATATAAATACATCTTCCAGAATTATATAGTCATTTTGAGCGGGGCAAAAAATTGTCCCCCACAACATCCCCCACATCCACCACATTAGCCACCGCCTCTTGCACATCCCCCCACAAATCACAATCTTATTGTGATTGTTTTCCAGTGGCTCAAATCATTCAGTAAATCCCCCTTTATCCCCTCTTCCTCCCATACACTTCCCCTATAAGCAATTTTCGCCCCACCTTACAAGATAGCCCCGTTCACTGTAACAATAATCCATCAAGCAATACATTGTAATAAAGTACAGAAGGTTTGTAACTGGACTTTCATAAAACCACAACTCAGAAAGCACAATGCAAAGTTTTAGGTCAAACTTTATAAGCCACGTACTACAGGAGTCAACTGATTTTTAAGTTTCACAGTATAATAGACCTGCTTTTTTTTCTAGGGTCCTTTAAGTTATGGCCATAAATTAATTCAGAGTATTATCCACCAAAAAATAGTTTTTAAAACACTTCAATTTACTTTTATAGGATGTATTTTTTTTTATTATATCACCGCAGACTCTACATTTCTATAATATAATCATGACATCACCTAAAAATTCCCTAGAATTTACTTTATTTTTTTTTCTTGGGTGTAATGTAATATTATTATAGTCATTTGAAGCGTAGGTTTTAAATGCAATAATCTAAATCACAGACATGGATTCAGAATAATACTGAAAAGGGATTTCAATGCAAGATATTTTATCCAGAATGCATTAAGTAAAGGTAAACCGACTTTGAATTTTTTGGTAGGTGTATGTATTACGCATGTGTTCATATTTTGGTTTGTGGTTTTCATTAACTTAAATTTAAAAAAATTAGAATAAAAGAAAACGCTACGGTTAATAAATATTTATTAAAAAGACAAAGTTAGGTTTTTTAACAAGAACCTTACTTCTTAATAGCTTAGTGAAATGCAAAAAAAAATTCTAAACAATCAAAATCAGAAAGTTAAAATTCGAAGTTTCCTAACATTAACTGTAAGTGTATTCAAACTTCAAGAGATTTAATCGCAACAGAAGGATGATTAGTATACATTCGACTATTGTTAACGGTACATCTACAAATGTTAAAAAATAACTATGCTACAAAATGAAACTTATTAAAAATTAATAAAGCCAGTTACAAAGTTTTGATTTATTGCGCACATTCTACTATACTATCAATTTAAAGTTGATACCAAAATTTTTACTAATTTTTTTAAATTTTCAGCGTGCCTTATGTATAATTATCTAATTAATTACTGATGCAAAAATATTTTTTTTATCTTCACAGCTATCTCAAACATGACTTTTTTTTTGCATTTAGATAATGTAACGTATAATATTGATCATAAGAAAGTAATAATTTTTTAAGAAATTACCCAATTTGTCCAGAATTGGACTTTTCTACTTATTCATAATCATAAAAAATTTGAATACTAAAGGAAATCGTTTTCTGTATAATAAAAAGGTAAAGAAGAAGAACCGCATGAATTTTGTGGTATTCTTCACATGAAATCTATATTTCTAAATTTTTTATCTGTAATAATTTCAGCCTTAACGTCATAATTACAAAATTTTCATACTTTGAGTGTTGTTACAATACATGATCTTTCAAAAATACAATAATTCCTTGTGGACATAACGATAGCATTCACTTTTCAATTCGAGTTTTTAAATCAAAGATCTTTTAAAATAGTATTTAAATATTCTAGTAGAAAATTTATTAGAGTATCATCATCAGTCTTACCGACTCCTTTATGGGTTACATATTCTACACTTTTTGCTTCCTTACAGAGTAAGCTTTGTATCCGAAAAAATTAATGTTTTCGTGAAAACATGTTAGAATTGTTTTGTGTAGTATCTTAAGTGAAAAAACATCATTGTTAGAAAAAAGTCTGTTTGGGTGTGTGTGTGTATGTATATGTGTGTGTATGTGTAAGTATAATCAGTCATATCTGAGGAACCCAACGACCGATTTGAAACTTCTAGGGCTTATTATTTTTCTTTTCTGATCCTTGTGGTGGCTCAAAAAAAGTTTAAGTTTATACTTTATTTTAGTAGTTATAACGATTTTTGATGGCCATAAACTGGGTTTTCGCTTTAATGAGGGTCAAAAATTTATCATGCAAAAATAACAATGATCTCATTCGATAGGGTATACAAATACCATTATTTTTTATTTTTTTGGTCTTGATTAGCTATTTTGTTAAGTTTTTATTCCAAAAATAATAAAGTTTTCGGAAAAAAAAAGCGTATTTCTGAAAGGAATGAACATCCTAGAGATAAGGGCTACAAATTACTGGTTCTACATCTTTTTGGTGTTCAAAAAAAAGGGTTTAATTTGTACCCTGTTAACATTGTTATAACTATTCACGATGGTCTAAAACCGATTTTACACCATTTAAGAGGTAAAGAATTTGCTGTACAGAGTTTTAAAAAACTGATTTGATAGTGTATAGAAATACCTTAATTTTTTATTTTAGCTATTCTTGATAAGTAACTTTGTTTTTTATTAATAAATTATTAAGATTATTCTGAAAAATTCTTGTATCTCTGTAAGAAATAGATTTTTTGTAGAAATCAAATGCTCAAAATTATTATTTTATATTTTTTATGGTCTCGGAGAAAAAAATTACGTGTAATACCTTATTAAGGTTGTTATAATAGTTATTGTTTATCATAATCGATTTTATGCCCTTTTACGGCTCAAAAATTTCTCATGCAAATTTTTAAATAGTCTTATTTTATAGAGTATAAAAATAATGTTATTTCTGATCTTGCATTGACTAAAAAACTTATGCTGTTAAGATTTATTTATATACTCAAAGATTTAAAAAAATGACATGTTTTAGAAAATAGGGTCTTAAAATATTGTTTCTGTATCCTTTAATTTATTATGTAGCGTCTTGATACGTAATGATATTTAACTTTTATATAATTACTTATTACTAAGATTTTTTCCTGAAGATAGTTATATCCCTGTAACGCATCAATATTTCCCAGAAACTAAGGTCTCAAAGTATTATTTTTTTATCTTTTTAACGGTCTAGAAAAAAAATTGGACCCATACGCACTATTAAGTAAGTTTCAAATCACGAATTTTTTTGTAAAAAATGATTTTCTACTACATTTAGGATAAAAAAAATCTTTTATAAATTTACGAAAGTATGTACGGGTAAAAAAAAATTAACATAACTTTTTTTACTTATTTTAGGGTTAAAAAAATATAATTTCAAATTCTAAATAGCAACATCTGATAGACATTTCAAAAAGCTTTATTTTCCCTTTTGAATCATCTTCATAAGTTATTTTATTTCATTTTTGATCAAAGACATTATGAGATTACTCCCGTAGTGTTGGAATAGCTTTAATTGAAATTAAAAATTTTTGCTTACATTGTAGCGTGTTATATAGTTTAGGGAAATCTACAATTTTTTTTTTCTTTAATTAGTCATACTCCAAAAACCCTCCAAATAATATCGATGATCTTGGGCTCAAAATGTTTCTTTTCATATCCTGTATTAGTTTACAAAATGATTTGACGTTTTAAACCCTTTAAAGGATGTCAAAACGCTTTTTACTGTTTTTAAGGTTAAAAATTTGTATTTGTATTTCGTAAATAGTTGTATTTTATAGCTTATCAAACAGCTTCATATAATTTAATGAAATTGTAGCTCCAAGATATTTATCTTACGTATATCGATTTTAGTAATAATTCATGATCATTCGTTAAAATGTTTTTAATTTGAATGTAACAATATTTTTTTTTTCAATAGTGTACGGAATATAGGTGTTTTTCCTACTATCTCAAGTGTGGAAAATCGATTTTCCCGCACAATGTGCGGCAAAATCTATGCCACGAACTAAATTTTTTTTTGTATCGCAATAAATATATATTCTCAATAAATCAGTACTACGCTATTTTAAGTAGACGGGGAATTCGATGGGGTAATAGATGGTAGGCAACGGGAGAGTGAGTCAGGAGAAGCAGGGATGACTAAACTCGACTCTCCAGAGAAGGAGACGTATCCGCTCTGGTTCGCGACTTGGCTCTTCCTTCGGTCCTATTTGAATAAATAACCATTAACGTTACTCGCTGTGCACTCATTTCTCGATCGCCATACCAAATGTCATCTCGCATAACAGTAATTTTGCTGTCAAAAGTGGGAGTGGTCAAAGATTTTTTAAAAATTTTTCTTCTTTTGAAGCGCACACAGTGCAGCGTCGCGAAACAAAAAGTGAGTGCAAGTGAGAGGAAAAAAGAAGGGTCACTTAAAAGAGATGGTCTGAAAAAGTGATTAAGTATGACAAGACAGCAATATTGGAAGAAAAACAGTAAGAGCAGAGCAGGGAAGACGTGGAAGCAAGTCAGCGAAGTAACTTCAGGACAACCAGGGTTGCAGCCTTAACACCAGCTACCGAGAGCCAAGAAATAGGAAAGAACATCCTAAAACACCCCGTACAACGCAGCCAGGGACAAGGATCGAGGGAAATATACGGATCAGCGCACTTATACTCATAATCTGGACGGCAGCACCCTTGTAAGTAAAAATATATTGTTCACAAACGGGCCGGGGCACCCCCCATGAAATAAAAAAATATTTCTCCCCCCCCCCCCCCCCCCCCCCCCCCCTCGCCCCGAACCCTGGGAATACATTGGGAAGAGGCACTTATAAAATAGGCTGAAAACCAAACCCTCACACTCATCTTGCATGAAAAACACATAAATACATACGTATATATTATACATCAATAGGCTTGCATGACCGACACGGTGGCGCAGCGGTAGAGTCACAGTTCTGCCGGTCAGAAGAATTGAGCAGCGTTCGGATCGGCTAGTACTTGGATGGGTGACCGTTCGAGTATCGCCATTTCACCTTCTCTGCTTATTTTGTTGGTCGATTAACTGTTTCTCTAATGCTTCGTCAACGTGATCAAAAGATGTGCAGTAGTTTGTCCTGGTATTTATACGTAGACACGTGGTCATGACTCAGGCGATAGGCCGATTAGTTATGGGTTTTATTGAGCATTTGAGACCATAGGGCCCTAGTTGTAGGTTTTCTCTCCCATAGAAAAAATCTAACGTGTTTACTGTCCCAACCCACTGTTTCTAGCCCACTGTGTGGCTAAAATACACAATGCTGTGTCAAAATAGCCATGTCTGACCCTTCGGGCGACGATGAACAAAAAAAACGCAGTGTCCCTAACTGACGGCAAACGCGGAAAAAACCCCCTTTTAAAGTTATTGATATAGAGCCCACGCATCATACATTAAAAATAAGTAAAGCAGGAAAATTCCGCTACTCACAGCCCTGAATACCATTTAAGAAGAAAAAAAGAGAATGTTACAGAAAACGCGGGCGAAACAGTAAGGTGACGAATAGCATAAATACGCAGCCACCACGAGAAAAATGAGAAAAAGGGGATCGTAAAAACAAGAACAGATTGCGATATCCAGCCTAGAAATCTAGGCACTATACTCAAATGAGAAGGAACTAGGTAATAAAAGAGGTTAGCCAGCAATAGGGAACACTTACTCTACAACAAACAGTAAATGACGAACGTAAGACAAAGAGCTGACTTCCACGGACAGGGCTCGAAAAAATTCTTGGCCGATGACGAAATCGCAATATATTAAATAAGCAAAGCAGAAAACAGGGTGCAAACACACATGTGAATAACATACGAAGTTAATGGGAAATACATATTGAGGCAGGACAACAGGTCGACAACGGACGAAAGACATGAGAAGGCAGGAATATTTATGAACAGGGTACAGGGACTTATCCCATGGAAATTAAAAAACAAAGGCCCCACGGCACCTAAAAACAAATATAATGGCAGCATTACAACTTCTTGACCTTGATAACAGAAACCCAATAGAAATACTGTCAGACGGTCAAACCCTTGAAGAAAAGAAGAGAATATGGGCTAATATCACAAGCACACTATTGAGTAAGAACATGAGAAGTCTGCAACTCTTGATGAACTGAGCAGCCACACGAAGGTTGTTAGAAAAAATCTAACGGGTTGAGAGAGAGCTGGTGATATCGGGACAAACAATACTAGACGGACCATCAAATAGGACCAGAATAATGACGCACGGAGCAAATAGCCACGATCCACAAGCAGGAACCACAACTCAAAACAGAAAAGGGCTACGAGGAATACCGACTTATGCATCACATAGAAAGACCAGATTTGACGAGACATTGATAGCATGAAATGGATACAACAGGGACTTTAACTATGGAAATAAATACGAGGGTAGATACTTAAGGATACTGCACAACGATAGACACTTGAGACTGACAGCCCAACTGCAACACCAATCCCAAGAACGCAGTAACCAAGAGAGAGAGCATGATTTTACCTGGAGATACAGCGCATACAACACAGCTTGCTCCCCCTCTTCGAATGCGTGGTTGTCCGCAAGACCACAGGAGAACGTACTCACACCACTGAGCCATTAATCAGGAACAACACCTCTGTTCAACGGAGATCCAATAAAACTACTACTTATTAAACAAATGGTGAGAACAGTGGGTCACAGCATAGGGCCTGAATACGAAAAGTTCTTCCTGGGCTTACTAGTTAATAAATTTCAGGAACCAGCAGCATCCCAATTTGCCGCATGCATAATACAATACGACATAATCTAAGACTTTCTACACGAGCTGGCAGAAACATATGGAAGTTTAGAGCGAGCACACACACTCATAGAAATGCTTAAATTCATTTGATAGTACGAATATGAAAGTGTGGAAAGCTACACACTTAGGGTCCAAGAATTACACAATAGAATAATAATGACGTACGACTCAAACCCAGACTTGACAAGGGATATAAAGCATAGAAATAAAATAAATATGGAAAAAGAGACAATGAAACAATTACCAAATGGACTATGTAACTTACTTGATTGCTAAGTACTAAGCACTGACTCCGCGATCCAGTGAAAGCAAGAAACAAGGCATACGTACGACTTGCAGAAATCGCGCCGCTCGTTAGAAGCGACGAATCGACATATCTCTTGGCAAACGAGATAATAGGAAAAGATAACCGCTTGGGAAGAGATAAAATATGTTTATAGTGTAACAGACACGGTACACAACGAACAAGGGATTGCTACAAGTTGTTATCAGACGCAAAAAACGGCAAAATGAACAGCTTAGATGAAAGAACACATATAACACAGGCTTGTGCCCAAACAGCACCAGAGGACGGCTGCGTATACTGCGGTCTCAGAAACCACAACGTTACACAGTGCCGAAATCTCCAGAATGATATAAGAAATGATCAAGACAACATGATGCAGAGAAGAGACGGACAAATCGGACGCTCGAGCTATGACAACTACAAAGAATTCAGCCCGATACAGCAAAGCTACACAAACGGACTAGATAATGATTATAATAATAAATATGGAACATGCAACAGAAGCAATGGTAGACAAAACCGGAGCTATAGTAAAAATCAGGGATACAGCCAGGACTACGGGGGGATCGACAACTTTAACGGCACATTCATGGGCAACAATACATTAAATAAAAAAAATGTTTATTAAAGAAAGTATGAAAATAACCATTACAGCGGTTACAATGCGAATAAGACTAACGACTGTAGTAATCAACGGAAATATAACCAAGATGGAAGCCCACCGAAGTATAGAGACGGGTCCAACGATAGAGTAAGCGACTCTCGCAAACAGCATTTTAACTCCCAGGACGCTCATCGCGCTCCCCAAGCGTTGAGCGAGTCCTGGAAGTAGAAAAGGTGAGAGAAAAAACTCTGCAGATAGTGAATAGAGTTGCTGAAGGAGACCACCAGCGACCAGCGGGGTCATATAATGCAGGGATCAGAGGAAAATTCGTCAAAACACAGGATATAAATTAACAGAAAAAAGAGAATAAAGAAAAAAATATCGCTAGTCACGGACCTTGTTAGGAGCTCTGAAATAGCTGCAAATAAGAATTGTAAAAATCTAATCAATTTACATCCTCTTGCTAACAGTCCAGGGTTTGGAATGGAGACGCACAATAAAGAAACAAATGAGCCGCTCCAGGTAGTAAAAATCAATACTTAACGTGTAGGGCATACGATACCCCTAGTATGCCTAGACAGCCCACATCTAACAAACAAAAGCACAGAATTTTACGTCGATACAGGTGCCAAAGTATCAATTATAAAAATAAGTATCCTTAAAGACGGCTTGTGTGTAAATCATAATAAGAGAATATCGAATATCAGCGCGACACATGGAGCACGGTGCAAGTTCGGAGCCGTAAAATTGACACTAAATGAGCTGACTTGCACTCTGCATGTTGTCCTAAACGACTTTTCGATAAAGTTTGAAGGATTAATTAGATGGGACATGTAAAAGGAATATGACAGCCATATTTGCACAAAAAGAATTTATTAGTTTAAATTGGCACCGAGATACCTCTGCTAGAGCCAGAGGCATTCGAAATCCGCGCAAGATTAAAACAAATAATTTTCACGCATGTAAAAAAGAAGTATAAAAATATTATAGTTGGATAGGTACCTCTACAAAAATCGAGTAATAGCATTTTATTTGGCAATTTTTTAGCAAACAACAACAACTTAAGTTCATGCTAAATGTACAAATATTACTGATGGACCAATAAAAATATCCGTCCCTCACGTAGAATTACTAGAATGTGAGATGATTCACGGGGCGGAGCCGTACAGCGTCGATGGCGACGATGCCAAAGGCTTACAGGAGACCATGATCAGATTATTTATTTAAACAAAACTAATGCAAAACATAATAAAACTGA
Organism: Copidosoma aretas; assembly: GCA_030522625.1. Lineage (NCBI taxonomy): Eukaryota > Metazoa > Arthropoda > Insecta > Hymenoptera > Encyrtidae > Copidosoma > Copidosoma aretas. The sequence continues at coordinate 8,739 of JAPYYV010007970.1, read as the reverse complement.
TAAAGACATCAAGCAAAAAAATAAATATTTTTTATTTAAGTAGCAAGGATAGAATAAATAATTACACTAACAGACACGACAAGTTGTAGTTAAGCAGAATTACGACATGTGCGAGGATTAATAGAAGTTGATCCTTTTGTGTTTGGCCTCGACGGAGAGCCTTTAAAACTGACGAACGTGTTAAAACATAAGATACCGAAATTACCTGAAAAACCTATTGCTGCAATAGAAATTAGGTATCCGATAGCATTAAGACAGCAGATGAGTATAGAACTGAAATAATTATAAAACGAGGTATAATTAAGCCTTCCACGATACTATAAAACACCAGCATATGAATAGTCCCAAAAAATCCACGCCCAAATGGAGAGAAGATTTAGAGAGTTGTGGCAGATTTTAGACTGCTTAACAAAGCAACAGTTGGCTCGTGCCATTCACTACCGTTTCAGAGCGATATTTAAAATCACCTCGCATCTGCCTACTACATTACCGTCGTGGATCTAAAAATAGCATTTTTTAATGTCAAAATAGACAAGTAATACGCCCATAAAACAGCCTCTTTAGGTCCGGACAAGCACTACTAATATAAGCGCATGCCAATGGGATGTACAGATTCACCAAACACTTTCGGGTGCGCAATAAAATAAGCACTAGCGGGTCTTCGAGGGTATGAAATGGAGGTTTTTGTAGATGGCATCATGGAATTTGCAGAGACAATGGAAGAACATGGAAGGAGGTTTAAGAGTTTTCTAAAACAATTGGCAGAAAACAACCTAATAATAGCACAAAAAAATTACCAATTTTTGAAGCATGAAACGGAAGTATTTGGTCACATAGTCGGTAACGGATAAATGACAACCGACCCCAAAAAAATTGTAGCGGTAAAATACTATCCAAAACTAACAAATACAAAGAAAATTAAACAATTTTTAGGACATACAGGATATTACAGGCGCTTTATAAAAATCTATGCGGAAAAAGCCCAACCGATTTCTAAATTGTTACGAAGCGGCACCGAAATTAATTGGCAAGAACCCCAACAACAGGCATGTGATAGGCTCGTAGAAGCACTATGCAGTGAATCGGTACTTACAGCACTGGACATGAGCGAACCATTTAAAGTCACGGACTGTGCTATAGGAGCAATATTAAGTCAAGAAAAAATAGGCCAACTTTACCCTCGCGAATACACATCCTGCTGTCTAAAAGGTAGCAAACTTCGCTACCCAACGTACGATAAAGAACTGCTTGCCATATTCTATGCAAAAGAGCATTTTAGACCGTAATTATACGGATGGAAATTTATAGTAGCTACCGACCACGAGCCTCTAAAACATTTCCATACATCGGAGAAACCTGACCTGCGATTCACGAGACTAAAAGCAGAACTACGTGGCTACGAATTTGACGTAATTTACAGACCCAAAAAGGTTAATAAAGTACCAGATGCTCTTTCTCGAAACCCGGTTTAAAAGAGGGTGAGAAATATCCCGAATCGCCTTGACGAGAGTTGTTCGAACTCGCGGAAGAACAAGAGAAAGAAGGACTCGCCGATACGAGTGATCCGCCCGCACGAGTATATAAGGTTCGTACAAAAAGACAGAAAAATATAATTAGGAAGGACAGGAAAAAGAAAAGAAAAATATTAGACTCCAAAAATACAAATGACATGGTAGGGAGAAAGAAACCTCGAGAAGACGATGGTTCAAGCGATTATACATCGAGCGAGCATATCGATGCGGACTCGGAGTCGAAATGCTTAGTGACAAAGGAGATAACAAGAAAAACAATACCTAAAATTGATAAAACATTACGAAAAAGAGGTATACTTCGAAAAAACATATAGTGCGAGACAATAGAGAAAATAGAAAAACGACACAAACAACGGCTCGAAGTGACACCGACAAAGAAATATTATCACAAAGGTCAGCCAGCGATAAACTGGCATACCTGCGCAAGAAAGAAAATATGCACAAAAACGTTAAAGTGACGAGTACACCGTTCATAGAGCACAGTATCGCACAAAAGGCGTGTCAAAAAGCTCGTAAACGCCAGTTGGACACATTGAATAGGAAACTGCCTGATTTTTCCAACACTAAACGGAATGATATCTCGAAGGAAATTGTCATAGCACACTGCGACATACCTTCGGCGCCGAAGGGCGAGGTGAAAAGAGAATTTGATAAAAAAGAACATTAGGGCTGGAACTAGCGGAGGCAAGCCTAGTAGCAGAGGCAGCCAAAAGAGAAAAAGAGCGGAGAGCCAAAGATACCGTAGAAAATATGATGACAACTGTGGGAGAGCTAAAGAAAGTGAGTAAGAAAGAAAAAAGCAGAGAGGGTAACCGAGACATGCCAGAGCAAAATAAAATGCACTTGGGCGGAAATCAACGGCCAGCTATTTTCGGTAGTGAAACGAGTTGCAGGAAAATAAACAATGACGAGCAGATGAATGACTCACCACATATGAAAGAACAACAAGGAAAGAGTAGTAGGCTAAACAGAAAAATTAAGGTGTTACTTGACGATTCGATAGACAAGTTCTAAGCGAAGGTTACGGTGAATATCAAGCGCCAATATTTTGACGGAAAACCAGGAGCTAGAATCTATGCATGGGAATCCGATACTACCACGGATCGACAAAGGGGCGAACTGACGGAAAGCACAGACGAGGACCATATAAAAATGAATGAAGAAGAGGCCGCAAGAGACCGAAAAAGCGGAACAAGTTGCACGGAGCCGCATAAGCTACTCAAAGTAATTGATGTACCCTATGAAGATAACTGTTATTTTTATACTCGTATACTCTTATATAGGCTAAAAATATCAACGCACGAACTCAGAAAGACACCGAAACGTACGATTTACTAACATTTCGTAGGTAATGAAGGCAATGACTTTAAACATGTATACCTTCGAGACGAACATTATTAAGCCTTGCTTGGGAACGTGGAAAATAATTCATCGCCATCAGAAAATAATATAAATAACCATGACGACTCTAACGAAAGTGAGATGTTGGGGAATAACGGGAAAAAAGGCTAAGTCAAACACAAATAGACTACTTGACGTCAAACTTAACAGAAACGCAGATAAAGAGGGAAGCGAACTAAAGCGTAATGAAGGAAAAGAGAACGAAAAGGAGAAGGCATACGAAGAGCGCGACCTACCTGCTCCCAATACTCCTCCGGCCCTATATTCAACACCCTAAGATTTTTAAAGCTCGTCGGCATTGAGCGAAGAAAGCAGCGGTGAAAAAGAGCCGGGATTAAATAAAGCTATAATCGAGTCAGAAATAGACTCATAGCAATCGGAATTAAAAGGGATTATGAGTACGGCAACACTGGATAAAGACAGAGTATGCAAGACATGCATACCGCAGGAATGGCCGCCTTAGCTGCCACAAGGTCGCTCGCATCCGGTAATGTTCCAAAGGATGCATCAAACTAAAGATCATTCATTTTACCACCTGGATAATATAGCGTTCACTACGACAACGGATAACTTACTCGATATAGAAATAATCGATGTACTTTACAAGAGGGGGTACATCGATCCGATAGCTTTGAATAACGAGATAAAAAGAGTAGGAGATGTTAGTCGGACGAGTATTAGGAAAGTGTTCGTCATGAGAATGTACGTAAAACGAGACTGCTCTCAAATCAAACCCAAAAAGTGCATCCAATAACTTAAAAGTCTTATGATCATGAATAAACTAGAGTCCATAAGAGTCATACGCGACCTAGCAATCCTTAATATCACAGAGTGGACCTACTTCGTGGACCAGTTTAAAGAAATTTTCAAAGGCCTAAAAGTTACGGCAACTGAGTACATGAATACGCTAGTCGTGCCACCTGTGGATCGGAGGTACAAGTTAATAAAAGAGTACCATGAATCAGCAATTGGGATATAAGGGCATTAACAAAACATATAATAGGATAGCGAAAGATTTTTACTGGTGAAATGTGACGCCTGATGTAAGACAGTGCATACTTGGCTGTCTGACGTCCCAAATAAAAAAGCTAGTACGCGTAAAGACAAAACAGGCAATGCTCATTATTGACACACCGAGTAGTCCATTTAAAAAAATATCCATAGATTTTTATGAACCGGTAAATAAGCCTTCAGCAGGCAATAACACCCACACACTCACGATACAAGATTGGCTTACGAAATATATCGTTTTGGCGCCCGTTCAGTAAGCGACAGCCAAAGAGACAGAGAGGGCACTAACCGACGAATGCGTATCATATTTCAGTGCACCAGAAAAATTATTATCAGATCGCAGAACTCATTCCATGAACAAAACCATTGAAAAATTTGCACGGTTATTCAAAATGAATAAAATGGGAAGTATTGCCTACCAGCCCGAAAGTAATGGCGCAATATAGTGCATGCATCCTGTATCAGCAGAATTTTTAAAATCATACCTCGATAAAACCGAGAAATGGGACGAGTTGTTGCCACTGTGTATGCTCGCATACAATACCTTAGAACATAAAAGCACAGACTATTCACGGTATGAACTCGTATTCAGCCAGCGCGCAAAACTCCAATCAAGATCTAAACAGCCAGAGAGCGGACAAACATACACGGAACCGTTAACGCAAATCACGGAGACGCTGACGCAGCCGAGGACACCAGCAGCAATGACTAAAGTGCATGATAAATACCGGTCAAAATACTATTACTACAGGAAACTGAACACAAAGATTTCCATGAAAGGTGAGATGGTCTATATTTTAAAATAGCCATCGGAAGAAAAGCACAACGCTCATTATCATGGGCCCTACGACATAACAGGGATTAACTACAAAAACTACAACATAAAAATACGAAGAGATGATGGAATAAGAGCAGTACACGTCGACAAAATAAAAAAGGCATACGTACTAAAGGCTCCATCCCCAGATGGAAATGCATAAATAATGGAGACGCAAAAGTTGTAAGACGAAAAAACACAGAAAAAAAAGACAATACGGGGCCAGATAGAAATACCAGAGGCAAAGAAATGGAGCGTTCGCCCACTGAACAACAATCCCTGTACTGAAATCGGAAAAAATCACCCCAATCGCGACAACGCGGGCAACTTGAAAGGTGATCCAAAGAATTAATCTATCCTTTTTCACGCAATTAGTATAAACACCGACAAAATACATAACCTAGCAAACCTTCTAGCCAACCAAACAGAGATAATAGTGATAGCGAATTAAAAAATAAAGTTTATAACTTAACAACGTTAGTAGAACATGCGATGAGATACTAGAGGAACATTAACAACATCCAAGCAATAAAAACAGCAGTCAACCTAATCAGAAAAATCATAAAACAATACCAAATAGACTTAGAAACCTCAGTAAACGCACTACTCTTTGCATTAAAGGCAGCACTGCATCTTAAATTCGCCAACCCCCCCCCCCAAGAATGTTTGATAACACAGAGAAAAATGCCAAACTATCGAGACCGGATCTACAGTTCCTAAGCATGGGAAAGACAGTAAACATTCTGGAAATTATTAACATCACGGATATTTCAATTGTTGTAACAAACAAACAATTTGGATACCAAATAATGATCTCACTGCTAGACAAAGAAAGATTCCAATCATACAAGACGATCTCGGTGCCAACAAAATAAAGAGTACTTGACATATCAGACATGTACTCGTACATAAGGATAGAACATAAATACGTGGCCATAAATAAAGAATAGTATACGTACATGCCGATTACGGCAACGGGAATCAGCAAATGCAAATAATTGCACAACCTAATCATCTGCGCCGATACAGAACTAATAAGGGATATCAGAGGGCATCACACATGCAAAGCACGACTAATCGTGGGTAAAGATATAAAAAATATAAGTGAATGTACGATCGAAATGGCCAAATTATATGAGACATACTAGATAAGATTGCATGCGCCTAACAAATGGGTACTCTCAACAAGACAAGAGAAACCGACTTTCATTCTATGCAAAGGAACTGGGCACAAAACAATTAAACTCAAAGACACAGGTATACTTACGTTAGGTGAAAGCTGTGAAGCATATAGCACGGACATACATCTAACGGTTCCGACAGAAATAGTAGATGAAGTAGACAGTTTTGGAAGGAACACAATAATCATCAACGAAATATTGTCAACACTTAAGTTGACCAATAAGGAAGTCATAATAGAAATAATGGAGTACGACGGACTAATAACTATCAATGAACAAAGCCACCCGAGATTAAATACACTACAAAAAGGGACGGCACTCACAGAAATAATAAAACGGGCACGCACGATAAGTGAGACTAAATCGATGCAAAATAAAATACGAATTCCCGACGAGGTACATACCTAATGACGGCAGGAGTCATAAACATAGTCATAATAGGATATTACGCACACTAGTGTCTCGTGTGATAGGGGACTCCGCTTTTAATACTTTACAGGTTCTTCTCACGTACCAGCAAAAGACGAAACGATCAGATAATTGACGAAAAAACAGAACCAAAACGGAGTGACATCACACTTTACGGAGCACAACTCAGTTGGTAAATAATAAATTAAAAAAGACAAGTGACTACTCAAGCGACGAAGGAGACCGATGCATAACTGCCACAAATAATGTTACCCCTGAACGGAAGTGGCCAAACCATACTGAGCGTCCACCAACGGAAACAGAGCTTTAAAGGTATTTAAAAATAGGAACATCTTCTTTCTACCAGTAACTCCTGCAGAAACAGTACGTGTACAAATATGCATACATATATACGAAAAAAAATATATATAAATAAATAAATAAATGGGGAAAAAAAACCATAAGTAAATAATTAAACAAGTACATATATCAATATTAATAACAGTGATCATAAAGAAAAAAGACGATACAATCATAAAAATAAGGATAATATCGATAATAACGGTGCATAAATAGATAAATAGAAAAAAAAAACAAAAAAAATGTAGTGGACATTTACCACACGAAATGGAGGTTAAAGAAACAATACAAGTACATAAAAAAGACCGAGGGGTAAATGGGGAACTATTCAAACTCAAGCACGAAAATGCGTGTCCAAGATACGACGAAGACTTGAAACGAATTGCGGGATTTCCGACACAAACAGGCACTCAGAACCTCTTCCATTTTTTTAAATCTTTCGCAGCTCTTTGACATGCCACGAAAAATACACATTGGATTTTTTTTAATAACATTTGATTAAGGAAAAAAAACTTAGTACAAGCCAGTTTTACAATTATTTTCATTCTTATTCGGGTGCATAGTGAAAATGGAAGGAGGAAAAGAAAGTTGATGAAATTTTTTTTCTAAAAACAGCACAGCGGCTGTACATGCGGGATAACTTCATTATTACACGGTCAATAAGTTAATGTTTGACAACCCTTAAATCATTTTGTTAGTTTACACGATCACTTCTTGCATAAAATGATAGCAACGAATCGGAGCAATAAATTAAATAAAGGAATGTCAAAAGATACTATAATACAATAATAAAACGAAATCTAGTGATAATACCACAATAAAATATTAATTAAAAGATACATATTACGGTAATAACTATACTTACTGCAGAAAAGTAACAAAGTAACTGTAGGTAACTTACACTTACAATAAACTTCAATTATTACTATGGAGAAAAAAATGTTGTGCCATGAAAAAAAGGTAATAAGATAAAACGAAAAACTATGATCTATGAAAATGACAAACACGCATGTGATTACTAAATTTAAAAGGAAGTGGGAAACGCGAGAATTATGATTACGAAAATGATTGATCACTTTGATCATCATTTGTGACATCGGTTAATAACGATATTTACACATGAACATTATTTTTATCAATCATGCACTCATTTATAGTCCCTCTACTACCTTCCTTACAAACAATCCTTCTTACCATTACCGTCTGTTCACTTTAAACGTAATATTTTAACGCTACATTTACTTTTCTATAAGTTCTTATAATACTAACGCTTGTCTTATCTTTTCAATGTTCACCAATGTGCAAAATCAACATAATGACTTTCACCTGTACTAATTTAATGTTTATCTTTTCTTAACTACCAGTTATTTCTGTCTCTCATTCTAAGGAAGAGACTCAAACAGCCGGATTTAAATTCAACTGTTCTGCGCAACTGTCTGTCAGCTCACGGCCGCTGCTGAGAACGCTTCTCTTACAGCGAGCACTACCAATTTTTATGTTTCATCATTTGTTAGTAAATTTGTACATACTTAAATCTGCCTTATAATTTATTAACCCGCTGATCCCGTTCCACACGAGACATTTGTAACCCAGCATCTCCCGGCGTAGACACCGTCAAAAGAAAACAATCAACAAAAGAAGAAAAAGAGGTTCACCATCGTTTAACCTAGAAGACCGAAAATGTTTTTAGTAATCTAGAGAATCGAGTATGAGAAGAATACAGTTCAGCAAAACCAGTTTCAATGACAATTGATCGAAATATTCAATGAAAATTCTGGAAAAAGAGGTTTGATCGAAACTTTAAACGAGACTAAGTACTGGAAAAAAATGTAAGAACAAGGACACACGTCATACGTACATACTAGGGTGGACGTTAATTTTTTTTTTAAAATATTTTGATGAGTGCCGGGCCTAAATCTCTTCTATGCATCTAAAAACTCGTGCACAAAAAATTTCAGGCCCCTAGGATTATTTTAACCCGACCCGCAAAGCACCTGAAGTTTCTTATGGGATTCACGTGTTAAAAAGT